>APFE030052628.1:23380-80467 GCA_000404065.3 Pinus taeda | reverse complement strand
TTCATCATTATGAGCAACAAATACTGAAGGAAGATTTGATGACCCAAAGTTGTGAAACTTGTACAACCTTGTGGAATCATCAGCAATACCAGTAGCTAGAATCTGTTTAGGATCTCTTAGATCCTTGATTACAACATCAAGAGGTGAAAATTCAACAATTTTACCTTCACCTGAATGAGTTATCTGATATACAGATAGAAGGTTGCTGGATAAGGTTGGAACACATAATACCTCATTAAACTGACCATTGTCTAGATGAACAGTTCCAGTCCCTACAACATTAAGAGATCTATCATCACCAACATATATATTTTTGGTGTTACAATCATGTAAAGAAGAAAACATGGCTTTGTTTTTGGCCATGTGATAAAAGGCTCCAGAATCAATGAGCCACTCATGAGAATGAGAAGAAGAAGATACATTTAATGCATAACCAGACTGAGATGATTGACAACGACATGCAGAAAGTGCCATTCCTGAAGATGAAGTTGAAGTTGAAGTAGAAGAATGCTCCACATGGATGTTATGTTTCTTCATTTCGGCTTCCAAGGCTTCCATCTTCTTAAAGCATTTAGATTCTAAGTGGCCATCTCGATTACAAAAGTTACAATGTCTATCAGTCTTCTTCCATTTGTTTTTATTGGTCTTATCATTTTGCTGAAATGATCTTTCATTTTGAGACTAAGTTTGCTTAGGACCCTTGTTTGGTTTAGGACCATTCTTTTTAGGATATGACTTCTTAGGATTCTTCAAATTTGGTTGCTGCTGGGTGGCTAACGCTTTCTTGGAAGAGTTTCCAAGATTAAGAAGACCAAGGTGTAAGAGTTTTTCTTGTTCTCTTATTAAAGAATCACAAAAAGAGTCAAAGGAAGGGGCCTTGTAGTCTTTTCCTTGACAAATGAAAGCTTCCCTTGTAGAATGGAAGGTGGAAACAAATACAGAGTAGGCTGGTCCCAACTTAGTAAGGATGGAATAAATAAGGTTACTATCTTCTTTCTTAACCTTAACACCTTCCAAGAGATATCTAAGGGTCTTGAATTTGGACAAGAAATCTTCAATGCAAGAAAAATTATTAGGATCCAATGTAAGCAACTCATTTTCAAGTTGATGGGCTCTAATTTCATTTTTAATCCCAAAAACTTTAGTGAGTTGTTCCAATGCTTCATGAGGAGTATCAAGTTCTGCAATATGGAATCTAAGATCAGGAGAAATAGACATCCCTATCAAACCACGTGCTTGATCTTGTCTATTTTCCCATTTTGCAACCTTGTCTTCATCTTTTAGTTTCTTCTCTTGGCCCGTGGCTATTCTTTAGAGACCTTTACTTCTAAGTAAATCTTCCATGTATGATGCCCATTGGAAGTAGTTAGTGCTGTCAAGAATGACTTGGCATGGACTTTCCATTTAAAAAAAAAAACTGAAGCTGAAGATGCTGAAAGTAAGTGTTTCAATGGATAGATCTCGAAAAATTAGGCTGTTTTAAAAAAAACGGCTCTGAAAAAGGCTTCCGGATGAAGAAGTTATGGCTTTTTGAAAAAAAATTGTTGAAGTTGCCGGCAAAGTGCGCGAATGTGCGGGAATGAAAAAAAACGCCCCCACAAAATGGAGATTTGAACCCAAGACCTCTACTCTCTTCAAATAGCTTTGAACCAATTGAGCTATACAAAAAATTTGAGAGAGAGAGACAGACATTGAGAGAGAGAGAGAGAGAGAGGGGGGGGGGCTTGGGTTGCGTGCTTGCCTTGAGAAAGCTTTTTTTTCCTACAAAACAAAAACACAAAACCCAACACGGATATGCAAAGAAAAACGAACCTTATGGCTCGAAGTTAGCTTTACCAAAAAAACTAAATATTAAAAAAAATTGAACCTTGTGGCTCAAAGTTAGCTTTAGCCAAAAAACTAAATATTTTTCTCAATGTTTCTGATTTTCCGAGATCACACTAAGGTGCAGGGAAAAGAGCATACGCATGAGAAAAAATCCTTCCTTTCTGTTTCTGATTTGCCAGATCGCACAGAGTCGCAGGGCAAAGAGCATACGCAGAAATGAAAGGTATAGATCCGGTTAAAAAAAAGCTAAATAAACCGAAACCGAAATAAGCAGAGAGAAAATAACAGTAAACTGCAAATAAAGACTGTATACCTCCAGATCTTAAAAATGACACAGATAGGGCTACCGGAAACCTTTTCGCATGAAACGAAAGGGGTTCCTCACTGGAACAGATACTCCGAACAGAATAGAGTAGTCCTCTTGGCCCAAAAGCAGTCAGAAACAGTAGATCTAGGAAACGACAGCTGCATGCAATTCTACCGGCTTCAGATTTGGATCTCCAACGGACGCGGCCCTCAAATAGCTCTGATATCATGTAGGAATTTACAGGGTAAGTTCCTCAGACAGAACACCAAAAGGACACCGCTCACAAACAGATCACATATCAATACACTAGTATTTTGACGTGGTTAAAACCATCAGAGAGGGAAACAGTCCACAGCCTGTGCCAACGTGGCTACTACAGGCAATTTATTAATAAAAGAATGAAAATTTACATAAGCTTCTCTCATGCACGGTTAACCTACAAATGACCCTCCATGCGCTTTAAATAGAATTCATGGACCAATCGGGTGTCAAGCCACGGATCAAGTGTCGGTAATACCGAGGAGAGAATGAACCGTCGGATCACTACATATCGTGACGTCGGATTGTAAGTTACAAAATGTACAACGGTAAAGAAACACACTTTACCTAACTCTATACCTAACTCTATACTAGACCAAGTTGAACTTAACTATTTCCTATGTGTCGGAATATCCTAACACTTCCACTTGATGAGATACTCTAAAATTGAATGATTTCGTAGCTGTCGATTTCTTATTTTTGTGACCGCTTCTGGTTCCAATATGATTTTTCCTTCCTCGTCAAGTTCTGGCAATATTATTTGAACTAGGATCTTCTCACCTATAACCTTATTTAACCATGAAACATGGAAAACTAGATGCACTTGGGAAGATGTAGGAAGCTCCAATTTGTATGCCATAGTACCAATATTTTGTAACACCTTATATGGACCATAATACTTTTGTGATAATTTATTATCCTTCTTCGCTTTCTTGAGCGACATTTGTTTGTATGGTTGTAATCGTAGAAATATCCAGTCACCTACATCAAAACTTCTTTCGTTGCGATGTTGATATGGTTGTTGTTTCATTCTATTCTACGCCAAAGTGAGATTATCATTTACGAGTTCGAGAACTTGTTTTTGATGCTTGATGTGATCTTTCACCGCTTGAACCTTATAATTTTCTTTTAGAAATGATGTGATGGATGGTGGATGATATCCATAAAGTGCCAGAAATGGGGTCATTTTTGCTGCAGTATGGAAGGAAGTGTTATACCACCATTCAATCAGAGGCAACCACTTGACCCATTGTGTATGTTTAACATATACAAAGCTATGAAGATATCCTTCCAAACATTTGTTCACTATCTTATTTTGCCCATTAGATTGAGGATGATAAGATGAGATATGAAATAACTGAGTACCAAAATATTCCACCTTTTGTACTCTAAAGAAACATTTGGAGCTTTTTGCATATAAATGTTTCTCCTCCAATAGTTTGAGCACCCCGTCAACATGTTGAACATGATGCTTCACAGACTTACTGTAGATTAGTATATCATCAAAAAATACTAACACAATTTTTCTAAGGAAGGGTTTGAAAATGGAATTCATCAAGCCTTGAAATGTAGAAGGTGCATTGGTAAGGCCAAAAGGCATGACCAAAAATTCATAATGACCCTCATGAGTTGTCAATGTTGTTTTTGGAATGTCTTCAGTCTTCATTCTTTTTTGATGATATCCTAAATGAACATCCAACTTGGTGAAGTAAATTGCTCCATGTAATTCATCCAATAATTCATCAATGACAGGAATGAGAAATTTATCTTCAATAGTAAGCTTGTTGAGCTCCCAATAATCCGGACACATGCACCATGAGCCATCCTTCTTGTGTACCAATACCACTGGAGCAGAGAAAGAACTTTGACTAGGTTGAATTATACCAACCTCTAGCATTTCTGAAACCATACGTTCAATTTCACTCTTTTGGGCATATGGATATCTGTAAGGCATGATGTTTGGGGGAACACTTCTTAGAATCAAATGAATAGCATGCTCATCATCACGAATAGGTGGGATTCCATTGGGAGTCTCAAATACCTTGGAATGATTGTCCACAACGTTTTAGAGATCTAGAGAAATAGATGATTTTGATGTGGGGACCTCTAGTGAACATAATTGTGCAATTACGCCCCGTTTTTATTTATTTAGAAGCTTTGTCATGCTGTTAGAGCTAATTATCTTTCTCGATTTCCCTGTGATACCCCTTAATTAAACTTCCTTTCTTTCCCAAAAAAAATTCAAGAAAATTTCTTGAAAATTAAAAGCTATCGTACCCAAAAATTGTAGCCATTGGACTCCTAGTACAACATATCTACCACCCATTGGAATGAAAATGATTGGACTATTCAATACATATTCTCCCATGGATAGGTTGATATTATGGCACTTTCCAGAGAAATTTATGGTTCCTCCATTTGCAACCATTACTTGACACTCTGGTGCTAGATATAGGAAGCAGTTCATTCCTTGTCTATCTTACAATGGATAAAATTATGGGTACTACTCGAATTAATCAACACTATTACCTTTTTCTTCTTGATATGCCCTTCTATCTTGAGAGTTTGAGGAGTGGTAATTCTTGTTAATGCATTACAAGATATGGTTAGATTCATTTCTTCTTTCTTTGGGATTGGTTCTTGGTGTATATCCTCTTGTTTTGACGTTTCTTCTTCCTTTTCTTGCTCCTCTTCCCTATCTATGTAAATTAATTTCTTCTCAACACACTTATGACCTTTAGAGTATTTTCTATCACAATTGTAACAAAGCCCTTTTTCTCTTTTTTGTTCCACTTTTTGTGGTGTCAACCTTGTAGGTGGTGAAAGGATAGGAACAACAACACTTCCATCTTTATAGTTGTGAGTGGTAGGCTTCCTTGTTGCCATAATTTTGCTTTCCATTTTTCTTGCCAACCTGAATGTATTCTCCAATGAATTAGGTTCCCAAAGACAAAAGTCATGTTGAATGTTATCCTGTAAGGTACCTATTAAGACACCAATCCTCTTCTTCTCTGGAGTATCATTCACCCCTATATTCAATTTTTGGAGGTCCTCAATGTGCTCTGCCATTGAACCCTTTTGTTTTAGATTTATCAATTGGCTAAAGAACGTGTTGCTCTTTGTATCCTCATCATGTGTTATCTTTCCTCTCTGAAAATTGACCAGGTGACAATTGTTTTACAAAAACAAAGCCCTTTGTACCATAAAAATTGATTTGGTTCTAAATATAAAGATGTAATACATACCTTTTGTAACAATTGCACATCATGTAGATCAAAATATTTCCCATTTGTAGTATCCATGTTATGGGATCCTTCCCATAAAGCTTTCTCATATCGATCTTTGGAATATATTGGATCTTCAATCCAATGTTAGATTCTATGAAATCATGATTAACATTTATTTTTTTCTCATCATGAGTTTCCTCTACTATGTTTTCGCCATTAAGAGGTCTTTCTTGTAGCAGCTTTGTCCCACCTTCCTTCAAACCTTCCATGTCTTTCTTCAAATCCGATTTCATACCATCGATATTAGCTTCCATGACACATATAAAACTATTTATCTTAGCTTCGATCACATTCTTCAAATCATCCATCCAATTTTGTTTACTAGGTGTTTCTATTTTCTTGATTCGAGACATTATTTTTCTTGCTTTTAGGAGCTCAATATTTAAATGACTGTAACTCTATAATTTTAGATCTTCAAGTTCTGAATCTTTTTCCTGTGGTAGCCCTCCGAGTCCTCTTTCCAACCTCGTAAGTTAGATCAAGATTGGATTCTCCAAGGAATAATTATGCTAAATCTGCCATGATGACTTGATTATAGACTGGTTAAATAGAGAAAACTTGTACGAAGTTCCATGTGTCACTGTTTTGACCTTAGGACTTGAAACCGATACATATAAAATTGTAGGTCGTCCTATTTCTGTAAATTTTTACAAAATTTCAATCTGATTCTCAAAGTGAAAGTTATGACGATTTTCCCTTGGTCTCTTGTTTGGGATGTAAATCGGGAGCCTACAAAAAACCCTAAATGTCTTGGACCATATCTCCGAAAATATAACGAAATAAGATCTGAAATTCAGACCCGAGGTTCAAAACGCTTGCGGCTCAAATGGTTTTTTTTTAGCTTCTAAAACGCCGTAGATCAAAAGTTATAGCGAAAATTCCATGATGACTTGTTTGAGATGGAATTTTGGAGCTTGCAAAAACCCTAATTTCCTCAGATCATATCTCTGAAAATATAGCAAGACAAGATTTGAAATTTGGACCCGAGGTTCAGAACGATTTTGGCTTCAATGGGATTTCGTAGAGAAAAGTTATAGCGAAAATTCCACGATGACCTATTTGAAGCAGTGAAACCCTAGAATCCAAAGCTCTGATACCAAATGTTATGAAACCAGCTCACAAAAAGATAGAAAATAGAGATCAACGACTTCAAAATTAGCCTCTTCGAGGGGGAAACCTCCTTTACATTACAAAAATGAACAATTATTGGATGACACAAATGACAAGACCTCCTTTCTATATATAGGAGTCTAAGGGGTCCCAATACAATCTAAGCCTACATAACAATAATATTGTAAGGGCACAACAATAACAATAGTGGGCTTCTATGGGGCATAATAATAACAACATGGGGACTATATGGGCGCAATAATACAATAAGGGGTT
Organism: Pinus taeda; assembly: GCA_000404065.3. Taxonomy (NCBI): domain Eukaryota; kingdom Viridiplantae; phylum Streptophyta; class Pinopsida; order Pinales; family Pinaceae; genus Pinus; species Pinus taeda. The sequence continues at coordinate 73,621 of APFE030052628.1, read as the reverse complement.
GCACTAATAACAATAAGGGGTTACACTAGTAGTATAGGGACCTAACACATCAATACAAACATTTTCCATCAGTAACTTGATCTAAATGAATATGCATCTAATGAGAAATATATCTAGCAACTACGTGAAATAAAATCTAAGAAGAGTATTTAACATATATGAAAACAAATAGGAAGAAGAACATACTGCAACCAAATAAGTTGGAATCACTAAAAATATTGTATTGATCTTCTGCGAAATGTGCATATATCCAGATTTATAACACTGCCTTCATGAAAACAAGAAAAGGCCTTTTCCAAGAGTTTCTTTCCAAAAATTCTAAACCTTATTTAAGTGTTTCTTCCCTCTATTTATAAGGAGAGGGGAGCTTTGAACAAAACCTACAAGATATCTCAACTGAGCTCCAGCTGTCCAATCGACTAGCTGTCTCGATGTGCGATGGCTCTGTGGCCCAAAATGATTACAACAGATTGATTACTTCTTTAAAATGTAACAAAGTACAAAATACAAAACATGGGAAAACTTAATAATGACCCTAGAAAAATATCTCCATGCTGATTCCTATGATCGACTCTAATCAGGCCATGCCCTTGCCATGATGTTCCTCGTCTATGACTTGGTAGGTTCACCTATCGCTTTCTCCTTAACTGCTTGAATTTCTCCCTCTCTAGAGCTAGAGCAATCGATTGTCAGTTTTTTGCCACAGCACATAAACAGATATTGACCTGGTCTTCTTTCATTGCCTGACTATGTGGAGCTCCATGACGAGACATTAATTCTGAGGTGAATTGCACACTGCTTCCTGAGTCCAATACCTCCATTTAACTCGCTGAAGACGTGCAAGTGAAGCAGTCGAATTCAATTCTGCTGCCAAAGTTGACCTTGGTTTCTTGTTACAGAGGCTTCCATAGGATTAACCCATTTCAATTACCAACTTCTTTGTGCCTTCATTCAATACTGCAGATGCTAACCCATACACCTTTAAAGCTCTGTACTGCACTCTCAAAAATTTACTCATTGAGAATTTTATTCTTAAAGATATTACAAAAACAACGAGTTCCGATGTCCTTGGCCCTTGTTGTTTAGCCCCTTTCTATTTCCCTCCATGGAATCGAGGGCCATGACCGAAGGCTTAGCCTTAAGGCGCTAAGGCATTTTGTTCCTACCCGGGGGCCATTTTTCCTTTGTAAAGTGCTTTGCACCTGAGTTTATTTAACTTCCTCTTGACCATGCGCTAGCCAAAATTAGAGCCCCTTTCATTTGAGGTTTCCAATCAGTGAAATAACATGGGAGTTACGATATTTCAATTCCCCGATTGTTGATATCCCTTAGTGCTTAGCCCCATCCTTTACTCCTTTGGTTCTTTGAGTTCTTCTTGCAACTATGTGCCATCTCTTTATTAGAGCCCCCTTATCAGCATTTCCTCAATTGTGGAGTGTTACAAAGTGCTGACATCCTCAACCTCCAATATGCGATCTTTGATATGACATCATCACGTCCACATGGCACCTCTTGAGTGGCGACACATGTCACCCAAAATTTCCCTCGTATCCCCCCTCAAAACACCAAAATTGCCTGCCACATGTCCTTTTGTACTGCCACATCACGCTAACGTCAGATGCCACCGTAGCTTTATTGGAACCAATCATATGCTGCCACGCGTAGCTTATCGGAACTAATCATATGCCGCCACGTGTAACTTATCAGAACCAATCATATGCTACCATGTGTCCCGCTAGAGGAGCGAGAAAAGGCCCCACCCACCTTTGGTTTTGCGATAGAATCCTTTGTTAATATTTATTTAAGTCCCTTAGCTGTATTTACACTATCGACACGTTACCCTTGTTGCAACTTTTAAAAGGTTGTCACCTCAAAAGTTCTGATATTGCGATATTGTGATGCATCGATATCCTCCAAGCTCTGATACTACCTGCTCTGATGCATTGGATCCTCGATAACATATCTCCGATGTCTCTGATGTTGCGATGTGCTAGTATGCCCGACCTTCGATATGTGATTACTGATACTCTAGACCTCCGACACGGCGATCTCCGATATTCCTTCTTTACTAACGCTTCAAATCCTTCAAACTTTAGTAGACCATATCTTTTGATCTAGTAGTCCATTTTTGGACTTCCACATATTGTTGGAAAGCTTGTTTCGAGCACTTTCCAATGGAGAGGGTCCAATATATGCTTTGATTCCTTCTGCTACTTGGAAAATGATTGCAAGCCCCTCTTCTCTTTTGCATTCTTTTGACATCACTTGGCACTATTCGAACAATTTTGCAGTAAGTGATAACAGTTGGTGCATTGCTCCTTTGACTCTATCTTTGCAACAAGAGGTCAAGGTTATAATCAGACTTTAGCTTTGTGATAAGGTCAAGGTCATAATGAGACTTTAGCTTTGTGATAAGAAGCTACCATGAACGCTCTCTTAAGATCTATGATGAACGTTGCATGTCTGAATAATATTAAATGATAGGAATTGAATTAGTTGAAGTTAGATAGAAACCATGAGTTAAATATCCCACATTACATTTAAACTATTTATAATAGAATTAGGGATTGCATTTATAACATGAAAGGTCATAAGATATATCCACAAATAAAAAATCTAAACCCACCCTATTTTCGTGAAAGTTTGCTCTTTTATTTTTAGTGAGCTTATGATTAAAAATTCGTAACACAAGGTCAAGGTCATAATTAAATTTTAGCTCTATGATAAGACTAAAAATTTGTAACACAAGGTCAAGGTCATAATAAGACTTTAACTTTGTGATAAAACTAAAAATTTGCAACACAAGAGTTCAAGGCCATAATAAGACTTTAACTTTATGATAAAAAGCCATCATGAACATCCTCGTAAATCTATGCTGAATGTTACCTATCTTAATATTAAAATATAAAAATTGAATTAGCTAAAAAAATTAGATAAAAAACTATGAATTAAATATTCAACAATATATTTAAATGATCAAAAATAAAATAAAAAATTGAATTTATAGCATAAAAGTTATAAGATATATATATACAAATAAAAAATCTAAACCCACCCAATTTTTAATGAGCTTAGGAGTAAAGATGAGTGAAAAGGTGATTCATGTCATTTTTCAAAGTTTCAAATCGCATGATCATGAATGAACACCTTAATCAAATTCCATTTTTCATTTTATTCTAAATCCTAATCAAACTCTATTTTCACACATTATTCTAACACCTTAAATAAGAGATGAGTTGTTAGAATTTGTGGTATATATATGATTAAAAATAATACCTTAAATAAGAGATGAGTGATTAGAATTTGTGGGAAGTTATTGAAATTGAAAGAAGGCCGAACAATCTCAATAGAGATGACGGCTGGAAAATCAATCGCTGCTGGATCCTTGCCCTTTCTTCCTAGTCTTACTTTTTCTAGCTTTCGTTGTTTCCCTTATTTTCGCGGATCTTTTTCCTTGGAGCTTTGTCTTTCCTTCCTCCTAGTGTTTCCCCTTTTGACTCTGTAGTTTTCTTTTGATCCTGTTCTTGTCCTTCTTCTTTTTAGAATCCGTCCCTAGCTTAATTTATTTATTTCTATTTGTATTATTTTTATTTCTTATTTCAATATTTTTTTCCTCGTTATTATTTATTCTATATATATATATATTCTTTTTTTTTTTTTTTTTTTTTTTTTTAAATTTATAATTTATTTATTTTATTTTATATATATAAATTTATTTTTTATTTCTTTTTATTATATACCTTTTACCACCTTCTACTTTATTAATTAAACTATATTTTTTTTATTATTTTTTTTTCATTTTTAAGTTAACTTAATTTTCTGGTTCCATTGTTTTGGTATTCTAACTTATATATATAATTATATTATATATATATATATATATATATAATGCATATATTATAAGAAAAGGTCTTCATATAACTAATTCCCATTTAAATACTAAACAACTTATACTTTTAATTATCAAACATACCTTTTTAAGTTACCATTAACACCATTTAAATTATTTTATATTTATATATTTTTATTGGTCACCTAATCAAATTAATTTCCATTAAATTATAATAATTTTTATGACCTTGGTCCTAAAGTCAAAATTAGCCGTTGGTCAAGTTAGCTGTTGGAGACTCTACTCAGACTATTTAACATGCTAAGCTGGATCTATTCTTCAACTTGTCCTAACGATGAACTACACTAGTTGGTTTCGCTGCTAAGGTGGATCTGTTTTTTCAACTTGTCCTGACGATGAATCACACTAATTGGTTCAAAACGCGTCGACAAATATTTTTTGAATGTGATTTAAGCTGAAATATTTCTTATAAATATTTATTTAATTAAAAAAATTTATAAAATTATTAGGTTTTTTTTAATCATTTTCTTATTTAAATTAATAATAAACCAGCACAATCTATATTAGAAAACCAATATTAACAAATACTCGTCATTTTTCACATAAAATATTTTCAAATTCCACTATTAACCCTTATTCCCAATTCAATAAAATCAAATTAAAATCCACCCATGTTCCCTTAAGCCATCAGAATTTGGGAATTCAATAAAAGCCGTGGGAGTGGTCTAGTGCCAAGGCAGTGAAAGTTTACTGGTTTACTGGTAATCAGCGATACCATTTCCCTTGAGCCACGCCTTAAGGTTTATACTTGTGCGATCCCAACCCCGATCCCTTCTCCAGCCTTCTGAATTGTTTCAAGAACGGGTTGTATCAGAACCCCCGAGATTTGGCTAACATACACTAAATACACAAAATTTGCCTACTCAACCTCACAACACCATTCTATTTCGGGTTCTAAGAGATGAATCTTTTGCTCGTTCCAGTTCGGCATGAATGCACTCTTCCAATTTCAGCTCCCAAGATTTTTCACAAATGGAGTTGGGTTGCTACTGAGCAGTGCTGGCTTATTCACGGATGCATATTATGCTTCTGTCCTTCAAGAATGTACCAATATCCAAACACTCAACCAAGTCCAAGCCCACATGCTAATTAATGGATATCAACAAAATCTTTTTTTACAAACCAAGCTCGCCACTCTGTATGCCACGGTCAACATTGAGCATGCACGCCTCCTGTTTGACAAAATACAGAAGCCGAAGGTTTGCTTGTGGAATGTGATGATCAGAGAGTATGTCAGGAACGGCTCCTGCTATGAAGCGCTTTCTCTGTATTACCAAATGCAACAGGTCGGAAAACAGCCAGACAATTTCACATTCCCTTATGCACTCAAGGCATGCGCCTCTCTGTCTGCTCTGCAATATGGTAAAGAGATTCATAACCATGTTATTAGAAATGGATTTGAATTTGATGTGATCGCGGGGAATTCTCTTATAGGGATGTATGCCAAGTGCGGGAGATTAGAAGATGCACTCCAAGTATTTGAAAAAATGCCTGAACGAGTTGTTGTTTCATGGAATTCTATGATAGCTGGGTATGTCCTGAATGGTCTTGCCAATGAAGCCTTGAAACTCTTTAATCAGATGCTGTCAGAGGATGTGAAGCCGGACCTGGTTACCATAAGGGGTGTACTTCCAGCATGTGCTAATTTAGCTGATCTGCAACAAGGCAAGTGGATCCATGATTATGTCATTCAACAGGGATTTCATTTGGATGTTGTTGTGGGAACTGCTCTCATAGACATGTATGCTAAATGCGGGAGGATAAAGACTGCACGCCAAGTGTTTGACAAAATGTCGACAAGAGACGTGGTGTCGTGGAGTGCGATGATTGCAGGTTATACACTGAGCGGAAATTCCCATGAGGTCTTGAAGCTCTTTTATGAAATGCATTTTACAAATATGAAACCTGACTTGGCCACTGGGAAGTCTTTGGTTCCGGCTTGTGCATATTTGACAGCTCTGCAACCGGGCAAGTGGATCCATGGTTACTTGATTAAAAATGGATTTGAGTCTGATGTTTCTGTAGGGACTACGCTTGTAGACATGTATGGAAAATACGGTAGCATAGACATGGCACGGAAGCTGTTTGACATAATGCATGAAAGAGATGTGGTGTCATGGAGTGCCATTATTGCTGGCTATGGAATACATGGGGATGGTGAGAAGGCACTTGAGCTTTTCTCAGAAATGCAAAAGGCAGGTCTTAGCCCAGATAATGTCACCTTCGTATGCGTTTTATCTGCTTGCAGTTATGCAGGCTTATTGGATGAGGGCTGGCAAATTTTTGATTCCATGATCCGAGATTATGATATCAGGCCAAGTGTTGAGCATTATGCATGCATGGTTGATCTTCTTGGCCGCGTGGGTCGCCTTGATGAAGCAGAAGACTTCATAAAAAAAATGCCATTAAAGCCTGATGCTGGTGTGTGGGGTGCTTTGCTTGGCGCATGTAGAATTCATTGCAACATTGAGCTAGGTGGGCGTGTAGCTGAACAACTTTTTTGTTTAGAGCCGGACAATGCTGGACATTATGTGTTGTTATCGAATATGTATGCTGCAGCTGGCCTTTGGGATGATGTTGCGAAGGTGAGAACAAAGATGAAAGATAAGAGGTTAAAAATGACACCTGGATGCACCTTGGTCGAAATAAATAACAGGGTTCATCAATTCATTGCAGACGATAGATCACATCCTCATTCCGATGAAATTTATTCTACATTGGAGTCTCTGGCTGTGCAGATGAAGGATGCAGGGTATGTTCCCAACACTGGCCTTGTGCTGCATGATGTGGCAGAGGAGGTGAAGGAACGCATGCTTTGGAGTCACAGTGAGAAGTTGGCAATCGCTTTTGCCCTTATCAGTACAGGTTCCGGGTTCCCTATTCGGATTACAAAGAACCTTCGTGCATGTGTTGACTGCCACACTGCAGCTAAGTTCATCTCCAAGATTGCAAAGCGAGAAATTATTGTAAGGGATGCAATTCGTTTCCATCATTTTAGGGATGGATCGTGTTCTTGTGGAGACTATTGGTGAATATATGTAGTTAGGTAGCTGGAAACTGATGTGTGTAACTGTCTTAAGTGGGAAGCATAAATTTAAGGTCTCTTCGTATGTGGACTGTAACATCTTCAGTTCCAGAGTGCTAATAGAAGAAACAATGGATATTGGTGTGAACTGAGGGACTTCATATTTAACGATAACATAGCGCTTAGAATAAATCAACATATATACAGTTCTTCATCCTAACATCCACATATGGCATGCAGTAAGATATTTTGATGAATATTAATACATTGAAGCATGCGCATTCTGTGTTTGGCAGTAGACCTTTATACATTGAAACATGAGTTATTCTACATTGGGTATCGTCTTCTATTATTACGCCGTAAGGCGTTCCTCTGGGAAGAACTCCCCTCAAGTGCCACGCTGTACCTTTCTGCGCCATTGATTTCGTTGTTAGACGATGGAATTAATATTCACCGTTTGATTCGAAGTGTTCCATTCATTATCCCTCCCGCGCATCTGGCATCTGGCCGTGGCATCACATCTGGCATCTGGCAAGCATGCGCTGCACTCCGAATCCTGCTCATGCTTTCATTTTCTCCTCCTCATGCGTTTGTATCGTTTGAATCTTGATATCCTCCTTATGCTTTCATTTTCTAGCGTAAGGAGCCTCAAGGCACTACCCGCTGTTCGCCGGTTCGATTCCCAAACGAAATGCAGACCGACGCTATTCATGGTGGCATTGATAGTCCATTTCTCATCAGTCGGAACCCTAATTCCATCGCCAAAGCTTCAGGAAATCATCGACGACCTCAATAGACGTGGCCCCTATCTCGGCATAGTTGTTCCTAATGCCTTTGAGATGAATCATCTTCTTCAATCTTCAGCCTTCAATCTCTCCAGTACTCTGGATATTGCAGGTTATCATCTAAAGAATATTAAAATCAAGAAAAGGCTCAGAAATCTTGAACAGTAGCAATATGTTTATTTGTTTTCTTTAATCTTTTTTTTTTGGCAGGCCAAAGATTTCATATAGGAAGCATTCATATGCAAAGAGTCATCATTGTCATGTCAGGATTGGCAATGGTTGTTCTCAATAGTTTTCTTTTAAAGATATCAATCCATTGATTTTTGTTTAGTATGACTCCATTGCTATAACCCATTATGAAATTTTACTTTTTTGCACATATATACCGTATTACTTTTTGTTTTGTGCAGCTGAATTCAGGATTAACAACACAGTTGCTGCTGAATTCCTTTAAAGTGAAAGGAGTCATCCACTATGGAATTGCAGGGAACGCCGACCCTTCTCTGCACATCGGAGACGTTACAATTCCTCGTCATTGGGCTCATACTGGCCTCTGGAATTGGCAGGTTAATGTTTCTGCTTTATTTATGTGAAATCTGGACATATCGTATTATGGCTTGATAAGTAGACGTTGTTATATAACCACCTTATGATTGAATTTATGAGTCAGAATACATATGTTTTTGGTTCAGAGATATGGAGATGGATCGAACAATGAACTTTCTCTGGAATCAAGTGGAGATTTCACGCGACAATTTGGGTACGTTCACTTTGCAAACTTCACAACTCCATCAGATCAGAGCACAGGTAACCTCCTTAATAGTGCGTGGTATCAACCAGAGGAAGTTTTTCCAGTAAATGGAACCCCAGAGGTCTGGCAACATGCCTTTTGGGTGCCCGTGGACGAGCACTATTATCGGATTTCAAAGAGCCTTAAGGTATTTACCAGTTCTTTCATTCATGAGATGTATACATGTATGAAATTCTATGTATTCAAGCTATTATCAATTAAATTTATCTTAATTTCAAATTAAGACAGCTCACCGCCTATGTCTTTTTACAATGCAGTAAAAATGGCTGCAATATGCTGAAATAGTTGCCATTGCATTGATTTAGAGTCTGAAGATAGAAAGGTGTTTGAACTCAACAACTTGTCTGCCAAATACTCCCAAGGTTGTTCCAGTGGAAAGAGGATCGAGTGCAAATATGTTTGTGGACAATGCAGCATACAGAAACTTCATCTACACCAGGTTCAATATAAGTGCCATCGACATGGAAAGTGCTGCTGTAGCACTGGTTTGTCTTCAACAAAGACTGCCATTCATAGCAATAAGGTCTATTTCTGATTTGGCTGGAGTGGAAACTTCTTACAGTAATCAGGCTGCTGTCTTTGCTGGGCTGGCTAGCCAAAACGCTGCAACTGTTGTAATTGAATTTGTCAAGGCCCTAAGACACTAATTTGTTTATATTCTCATCCCCTTCGAGAGGAGGCAATTGATCGGATTCATTCTATACCTCAAATTTATCATAGTATTACTGGCCTCTGGAATTGGCAGGTTAATGTTTCTTCTTTATTTATGTGAAATCTGGACATATCGTATTATGGCTTGATAAGTAGACGTTGTTATATAACCACCTTATGATTGAATTTATGAGTCAGAATACATATGTTTTTGGTTCAGAGATATGGAGATGGACCGAACAATGAACTTTCTCTGGAATCAAGTGGAGATTTCACACGACAATTTGCGTACGTTCACTTTGCAAACTTCACAACTCCATCAGATCAGAGCACAGGTAACCTCCTTAATAGTGCGTGGTATCAACCAGAGGAAGTTTTTCCAGTAAATGGAACCCCAGAGGTCTGGCAACATGCCTTTTGGGTGCCCGTGGACGAGCACTATTATCGGATTTCAAAGAGCCTTAAGGTATTTACCAGTTCTTTCATTCATGAGATGTATACATGTATGAAATTCTATGTATTCAAGCTATTATCAATTAAATTTATCTTAATTTCAAATTAAGACAGCTCACCGCCTATGTCTTTTTACAATGCAGTAAAAATGGTTGCAATATGCTAAAATAGTTGCCATTGTATTGATTTAGATTCTGAAGATAGAAAGGTGTTTGAACTCAACAACTTGTCTGCCAAATACTCCCAAGGTTGTTCCAGTGGAAAGAGGATCGAGTGCAAATATGTTTGTGGGCAATGTAGCATACAGAAACTTCATCTACACCAGGTTCAATATAAGTGCCATCGACATGGAAAGTGCTGCTGTAGCACTGGTTTGTCTTCAATAAAGACTGCGATTCATAGCAATAAGGTCTATTTCTGATTTGGCTGGAGTGGAAAATTCTTACAGTAATCAGGCTGCTGTCTTTGCTGGGCTGGCTAGCCAAAACGCTGCAACTGTTGTAATTGAATTTGTCAAGGCCCTAAGACACTAATTTGTTTATATTCTCATCCCCTTCGAGAGGAGGCAATTGATCGGATTCATTCTATACCTCAAATTTATCATAGTATTCCTGGCCTCTGGAATTGGCAGGTTAATGTTTCTGCTTTATTTATGTGAAATCTGGAGATATCGTATTATGGCTTGATAAGTAGACGTTGTTATATAACCACCTTATGATTGAATTTATGAGTCAGAATACATATGTTTTTGGTTCAGAGATATGGAGATGGACCGAACAATGAACTTTCTCTAGAATCAAGTGGAGATTTCACACGACAATTTGGGTACGTTCACTTTGCAAACTTCACAACTCCATCAGATCAGAGCACAGGTAACCTCCTTAATAGTGCGTGGTATCAACCAGAGGAAGTTTTTCCAGTAAATGGAACCCCAGAGGTCCGGCAACATGCCTTTTGGGTGCCCGTGGACGAGCACTATTATCGGATTTCAAAGAGCCTTAAGGTATTTACCAGTTCTTTCATTCATGAGATGTATACATGCATGAAATTCTATGTATTCAAGCTATTATCAATTAAATTTATCTTAATTTCAAATTAAGACAGCTCACCGCCTATGTCTTTTTACAATGCAGTGAAAATGGCTGCAATATGCTGAAATAGTTGCCATTGTATTGATTTAGAGTCTGAAGATAGAAAGGTGTTTGAACTCAACAACTTGTCTGCCAAATACTCCCAAGGTTGTTCCAGTGGAAAGAGGATCGAGTGCAAATATGTTTGTGGACAATGCAGCATACAGAAACTTCATCTACACCAGGTTCAATATAAGTGCCATCGACATGGAAAGTGCTGGTTTAATGTTGTTTTTGGTAAATCCCTCTCAGCAAAGAGGATGAATATGTATTAGTGTTTTTATTTTAATGAATGGAAATCTTTATGGTGGTGAAATACTCTGTTCAGTAATTTTTTTTTAAGCTTCCCTGTGCACAAAAGATCCTGGAGTAGAGGAAAAACAGAGCATTGACTCTATGTTCAGTTAATGTTTGGTTTTGGTATTTTCCCAAAAATACCCAACACCAGGCTGTACCTTCCTGCGCCATTGATTTCGTTGTTAGACGATGGAATTAATATTCACGGTTTGATTTGAAGTGTTCCATTCATTATCCCTCCTGCGCATCTGGCATCTGGCCGTGGCATCGCATCTGGTTACGCCGTAAGGCGTTCCTCTGGGAAGAACTCCCCTCAAGTGCCATGCTGTACCTTCCTACGCCATTGATTTCGTTGTTAGACGATGGAATTAATATTCACCGTTTCATTCGAAGTGTTCGATTCATTATCCCTCCCGCACATCTGGCATCTGGCCGTGGCATCGCATCTGGCATCTGGCACCCGCTGTTTGCCGGTTCGATTCCCAAACGAAATGCAGACCGACGCTATTCATGGTGGCATTGATAGTCCATTTCTCATCAGTCGGAACCCTAATTCCATCGCCAAAGCTTCAGGAAATCATCGATGACCTCAATAGACGTGGCCCCTATCTCGGCATAGTTGTTCCTAATGCCTTTGAGATGAATCATCTTCTTCAATCTTCAGCCTTCAATCTCTCCAGTACTCTGGATATTGCAGGTTATCATCTAAAGAATATTAAAATCAAGAAAAGGCTCAAAAATCTTGAACAGTAGCAATATGTTTATTTGTTTTCTTTAATTTTTTTTTTTTGGCAGGCCGAAGATTTCATATAGGAAGCATTCATATGCAAAGAGTCATCATTGTCATGTCAGGATTGGCAATGGTTGTTCTCAATAGTTTTCTTTTAAAGATATCAATCCATTGATTTTTGTTTAGTATGACTCCATTGCTATAACCCATTATGAAATTTTACTTTTTTGCACATATATACCGTATTACTTTTTTTTTGTGCAGTTGAATTCAGGATTAACAACACAGTTGCTGCTAAATTCCTTTAATGTGAAATGAGTCATCCACTATGGAATTGCAGCGAACGCCGACCCTTCTCTGCACATCGGAGACGTTACAATTCCTCGTCATTGGGCTCATACTGGCCTCTGGAATTGGCAGGTTAATGTTTCTGCTTTATTTATGTGAAATCTAGACATATCGTATTATGGCTTGATAAGTAGATGTTGTTATATAACCACCTTATGATTGAATTTATGAGTCAGAATACATATGTTTTTGGTTCAGAGATATGGAGAAGGACCGAACGATGAACTTTCTCTGGAATCAACTGGAGATTTCACACGACAATTTGGGTATGTTCACTTTGCAAACTTCACAACTCCATCAGATCAGAGCACACGTAACCTCCTTAATACTACGTGGTATCAACCAGAGGAAGTTTTTCCAGTAAATGGAACCCTAGAGGTCTGGCAACATGCCTTTTGGGTGCCCGTGGACGAGCACTATTATCGGATTTCAAAGAGCCTTAAGGTATTTACCAGTTCTTTCATTCATGAGATGTATACATGTATGAAATTCTATGTATTCAAGCTATTATCAATTAAATTTATCTTAATTTCAAATTAAGACAGCTCACTGCTTATGTCTTTTTACAATGCAGTAAAAATGGCTGCAATATGATAAAATAGTTGCCATTGTATTGGTTTAGAGTCTGAAGATAGAAAGGTGTTTGAACTCAACAACTTGTCTGCCAAATACTCCCAAGGTTGTTCCAGTGGAAAGAGGATCGAGTGCAAATATGTTTGTGGACAATGCAGCATACAGAAACTTCATCTACACCAGGTTCAATATAAGTGCCATCGACATGGAAAGTGCTGCTCTAGCACTGGTTTGTCTTCAACAAAGACTGCCATTCATAGCAATAAGGTCTATTTCTGATTTGGCTGGAGTGGAAACTTCTTACAGTAATCAGGCTGCTGTCTTTGCTGGGCTGGCTAGCCAAAACGCTGCAACTGTTGTAATTGAATTTGTCAAGGCCCTAAGACACTAATTTGTTTATATTTTCATCCCCTTCGAGAGGAGGCAATTGATCGGATTCATTCTATACCTCAAATTTATCATAGTATTTCATATATATATAAATATATAATTATAATTATTACGCTGTAAGGCGTTCCTCTGGGAAGAACTCCCCTCCAGTGCCAGGCTGTACCTTCCTGCGCCATTGATTCCGTTGTTAGACGATGGAATTAATATTCACCGTTTGATTCGAAGTGTTCGATTCATTATCCCTCCGGCGCATCTGGCATCTGGCCGTGGCATCGCATCTGGCATCTGGCAAGCATGCGCTGCACTCCGAGTCCTTCTCATGCTTTCATTTTCTCCTCCTCATGCTTTTGTATCATTTTCTCCTCCTCATGCTTTTGTATCATTTGATATTCTCCTTCATGCTTTCATTTTCTAGCGTAAGGAGCCTCAAGGCACTCAAGATATTGACTACCCGCTGTTCGCCGGTTCGATTCCCAAACAAAATGCAGACCCTCCGCGGCTGAATTTCCGAGGATTTCAGCAACAAATTATCATGCAGGCGCCCTGTCAAAGGTACAACTTTTTTACAGCTCGTTTGAGATCCAGTTTTGGGGTTCTGTTCTTTTGTTGTTGGGCTGAAATTGGGTTTACTCAGTGTTAGGTTATTCAGTGGTGTGAGCATATTCTCGCTTTTGTTAATTGAGTGATGCGAATCCTATCTAATTTCTGTAGAAATTATAATTTTCTTTTTCCTGGTGGTTCAAGGTGTCTAGCAAATTTCATTATTATTTAAATTCAGGGTTTTGTTGTAACTGGGGTTCAATTTTGGCTGTAATTGATCTGGTGTTTATGTAAAATTGCAAGAGAGTAGCGTACAAGTCTAATCACTGCACCTGGAGGTGATAATAGTTTCTTCTGTCTCCATTTCAGGTACATTCATTCTTGTTGTTAGTACCTTGTCTGAGTATTCTATGCACAATTGCATTGAGTAGAGATTATTTAGTTATTGGACATGAATTCCTGCACTTAATTACGCCGTAAGGCATCTTTCTTTGAAACCAACACCCCTGGTTGCTACGGTGTGCAATTGTCCACCCTAGATTCTCGATGTTAGACGATAGACCTATGTTCTACCGTCGGATTAATATATTCAGACCGTTACTAACTCCGAAGGCTACTACGGGGCAAAGATTGGTCAGATTAATATATTCAGACCGTTACTAACTCCGAAAGCTACTATGCGGCAAAGATTGATACCCTTTTGGTGGCTATGATCACTGGGGCAGCGTTCTTGGCGCACAGATACGCCCCACTCACATTCACTGAAATGACCAAATCCTCAGTAGTGACGTCTGCCATGGAAGACAATAGCCCGCCCGGGATTCCCTGGTTGCTGAACACTATGTGGAGACGCCCGTGCTTCTCCTGCGCAAAGTCCAGCAGGGCGGATACGTGCTGCTCATTTGAGACATTGCAGTGGAAAAAACTGGCGTTGGGAGCAATGTCTGCAATCACTACTTTCGCTCCATTATCCACTAACAACTTGGCACTCGCCTCTCCGATTCCGCTGGCGCCTCCTGCGATCACAACAACCCTTCCCTGCAACCTGCAAACTACCAGCGCACTGATTAGAATGAATGTTACGAGTTGTAAAAATAGATGCCGTGGAATGGGATTGGCATTAAATTGGTTGGAATGTGTGTTTTTATCATAAATTGTTATTATTTTAATTAAGTGTCTTTTACGTGAAAGAATGTTATGAGTCTTAAATAAAACGTTTTATAAATATCAATTTTATATTTAACCAAATATATTTAATTTTTTGCTTTAATTTATATATTTTGTTTTCAAAATTTTCCCATACAGATACAATAGCCAGCTAACATATATACGTACTAGCTAGATTATATATCTAGCCTAGCTATATTGGAAAAAAATAACATTTTTTTTGTTGAGGGTATTTATGTCACCCTTTTAACACCTTGTATCCTTTGATATCCTCCTTCATGCTTTCATTTCCCAAGGTTACTTATGGTGACAAAAAGTTATCTTTATTTAAGAAAAAGTTACCTTTGTTATGTTTGAAGGTATTTATCTATCTCCAAAGCTCTTTCTTCCTTTAACAACATTTATCCTTCTGTATACTCCATGAGCTTGAATGGGATTGACATTAAATTGGTTGGGGTGTGTATTTTTTTGTGTGTTTTATAATAGTTTTTCAGATTATCGATATAGCTCGGGTGAAAAATCGAAAGAAAGAAATGTACCGAAGAATCTAACAAAAAGTTACCTTTGTTATTTTTGAATGTGTTTATCTATCTCCAAAGCTATTTCCCCCTTGAACAACTTGTATCCTTCCATATACTCCTTTATGCTTGCTTGAATGGGATTGCCTTGAACAACTTGTATCCTTCCATATACTCCTTTATGCTTTCTTGAATGGGATTGCCATTAAATTGGTTGGTGTGTGTCTTTTTATGTGTTTTTATAATAGTTTTTGGTTGGGGTGTGTCTTTTTATGTGTTTTTATAATAGTTTTTCATATTATTGATACAGCTTGCAAGCAGGAACAAGCGCCTTGATCTTTCTGTGCCGCGTGCAAAACCCAGAGAAAGAAATGCACTGCGCTACAAAACCCAGAGAAAGAAATGCACTGAAGAAAGGCGTAAGGCGTTCTTGATCAATGTCATCTAAATTTTTAAAAATTTCATTCTTCAAAAATATCCAGAAAAGTCATTCTTTTCTGACAAAAAAGCCAATATTTGTCTGACAAAACCTTCTGCACTCTTCCTCTTCCTACTTAGGATTGAACTGACCAATTACTGAATTAATCTGAAGCCACTAATCATATATATATGATAGTACTGATCCTTCATATTTAAGCCATAAGGCATTTCCCTCTGAAACCAGTTCCCCTCAGTGCACACTTGTCATCATTTTTTGTTGTTACTAATTTTTATCTTCAATGATTCTTTATATCTCACAATGCTTCTCGAATTTATGCCTTACGGCGTTTCCTTTGCAACATCGGGTGCAAATGCTAGTTAGACATATGGGCGGAGTCTATTTTTAGACTGCCAGGCTAAAAATAGAACAGTCGAATATTATTAGCTCTTAATAATATTTGAACTATAAACATTATCTTATTCTTTTGGAGCACTTTAGTTCGAGCTATAGATGTGGCACATGCAACTGCCAGAAGGAAATACAATTTTCTTTATGGGTTACTTGAGCTATTGCATGAAGGACTTCAGTTAGAACTCAAGTGATTGAGTTTGGTGGAGTTGAATGAGAAGTTGATGGAGTTGTGTTCAGTTTGACTTAGTTGAACTAGTTGTATTTATTCTAACTAACAAATACACTAGTAATGAGTGAAGTGAATTAATTATTAATTAATTCACTAATTATTAAATTATGAATCAACTAAGGAATACATCAGTTAACTCAGTGCATGGACAGTTCAGTGGAGACAAGTGTTAGAGATGAGTGAAAGGGCAAGACAACTGTCAATTGTGACTATAATTGTGCATGTGATTTGCACAATCAGTGGATTGAGATTGCCAATGAGGATTGTGAAGTGTTACACAAGGGAAATACAAGTTTGGATCAGCCATTCTTTAATCTATTCTCATGCAGGATTGCGCAGTGGAGGTAGGCAAGCAGCGGAGGAGATTTGAGCCAGTGATTGATTCAGATATGAGCTAGTTTGTGTGTAACAGGTGGAGATAGTACTGAGTACTTATGAGGAGTATTGTACTATGTATTGTTACATGTTCTCAATCAATATAATATACAGATAGTTGGGGGTTTTCATTTGCATGTTTTCCCCGTGATATACTTTGTTGATATGTGTGATTGATGCTTCAATGTGCGCATGTGATTGTTTCTTTAGTACTACAAATTGATGTTCAATGTACAGGAGGTTATGTATTATGCATGATTTCGAAAATAGTGTATAATCAGGATAATCTCTGTGAATAAGTGTCATATTATTCAAATTTTCTACATGGTATTAGAGCTAGCTGATTTGTAGAAAAAGTTCTACAGGATATCAAAGGAAAGTTAATCATCGTATCTATTATTCAGAAAGTGTTTACATTTTATTTATTCAGGCAGAGTCTGTAATTGGGCTAGGTAGCTCTGGATTCATCCTTCTTTTGGAAGGTGAGATATCTGGTGAATGCCCATATAGTAGATCTCTGTACAAGAAATACTTTGTTCTCACGAATTTTAGATCAGAAGCGGTTGATTTTTGAGTTGGTGGAATTCGAATTTGCAGCAGTGTTTTCTTGATGTCTAAGTTGAAATGTCTTTCAATGGATTGCGATTGGAGTATGCCCTTGAGGGTAGCTCGAACTATATTTCATGGAAGGAAAGGATGGAGGCGGTGTTAGATGATAATGGGTTGAAGGAGTTCATAGATGCGGATGTCCCAAAACCTACTGATGCTACTCAAGTCGGGGATTGGCAAAAGAAGACAACAAAGTGTCGAAGGATTCTGTTGGAGGGCGTGAGGGATCACATTGTGTCCAGCTTCCATGGAAAGGCTTCTCCATACTTGATGTGGAAAGCGTTGACAGATCTATTCCAAAGAAAGAGCGACCAGAGGAAGTTGGCACTCAAGGATAAACTCATAAACATAAAGTGTGAGAAAGGAGATAGTATGCTCAAGTATCTCACGAAGTTCGTCCAATGTCGGGATGAGCTGGGAAGTGTGGGGTGACTGGTCGATTGATGAGGGACTTGGTGAGCTTGGCTCTCCTTGGTTTCTGAGAGTTGGATTTCCTTACAGGACTCTGTCTAATGTCGGAGAAATTGCCAGGATGGGAGAGACTTTGGTCGGATCTTTTGCAAAGGAGATCAGGCGGGAATACAGGGACGGATTCTTCATCAAAGGCATCTGATGAAGAAAATTGCACTTTGGCTACCAAAGCAAAGAAGGGGAAGAACAAGAAAGCTTCTCATTCGGGTGCGAAAGGCAAGAAGTAGGACATGTCCAAGGTGAAGTGCTTTCACTATCACCAGCACGGACACTATGCCACAAATTGTCCGCAGAAGAAGAAAAATAAGCAAGTTGCTAGATATGCAGTGGGAGAGACCTTGACCTCGCAGTTTGAGCTGGATTTTTCACTGATCGCATGCTTGGTATCAAGTGTGATGGGATCGGTATGGTTCTTGGATAGTGGTGCGTCTTCTCACATGACAGGAGATCGAGATTTGTTTTTTGATTTGAATGAGAAAGATCTTGGAGTGCACGTCGAGATGGGCGATGATGGTAGATACAGTGCGACTGGTATTGGTACCATTTGCTTTGAGAGGGATTCTAGTAAAACCTTCGTATTGAAGGAAGTGATGCATGTTCCAGGATTGAAGAAGAATCTTATCTCTGTGGCGATGTTAGAAGACAAGGGATATGATGTTGTTTTCAGCGAGGGAAAGGCTTTCCTGTGGAGTAAGACAACTGGAGAAACCCAGAAGATAGGGGTTCGAGTCAAGAACCTTTATTAGTTGCATTAGATGGCTGCGTAGCAATGGCATGCAAGGCAAAAGGAGTGGTGAGCCAGGATGATGGCGAGCTGTGGCACCGGAGATTGGGCCACCTTCACCATGGATCCTTGAAGATACTGCAAGAGATTTCTACTGGGCTTCCTAAAGGCACTCTTGCGCAGTCAGATCAATGCAAGGGGTGTACTTTGGGAAAATTTGTGAAAGCCACCTTTTACGAGAAGAATAGTCACTCCACAACAATCCTTGAGAGAATTCACACAGACGTGTGTGGACCTTTCTCAGTAGCTTCGACAACAAAGCACAGGTACTATGTGATCTTTGTTGATGATTTCTCCTGAAAGTGTTGGATCTTCTTCATGCAGAAGAAGAGAGAGACATACCCAAAGTTCTATGAGTTCAAAGCACTGGTAAGAAGGAATCGGGGAAGAAGGTGAAGGCTCTTAAGAGCGACAATGGTGGTGAATTCATCTCTGGCGAGTTCAAGGACTTCTGCAGCACAGAAGGGATTCGAAGAGAGCTCATAGCTCCCCATAACCCATAGCAGAACGGGGTTGCTGAGCAAAAGAACAGAATGATCGTGGGTGTTGCACGGGCGATGTTGCATGATGAGGGCCTACCCCTTCACTTGTGGGTGGAGCCATGCAATACTGCAGTATATGTGAAAAACTGTTGTCCTCACAAGATACTTGGCATGAGTACACCCGAGGAGGCTTATTCTGGTAAGAGGCCTGATATTTCCCATTTGAGTATTTTTGGTTCTCTTGTTTACATGCATGTGACGATGGATGCCAGGAAGAAGCTGGAGCTGACCGCAGAGGTTGGGATATTTGTGGGGTACACTGATACGCCCCACAACTATCGTGTGTATTTGCCGGACAGTCACAAGACTGTTGTGTGATGGGATATAAAATTTCAGGAGGAGAAAGCCATGAAGTGTTCACTTGAGAGGGAGCCACACTTTCATGCAGATGAGGAGCTATTAGTTCCTAAGGATGAGCTTCAGGATGTGGATCAGCCAGAAGATGAGGTTCATGGAGTGGAAGAGAGCACTCATGCAACATCAACCATCAGAGGACGAAAGCGCACTACAGAAGTTGAGCAACTGGCTCAAGATGCAGAGAAGGTTGTAGGACCAACTACAGCACAACATAGATAGAGACAGTCACTTGATCGGTACACTGGATACATGGCTCTTGTGAGCAAATGTGTCGTGACTGAGTCATCCTCTTTCGAGGAAGCTGTGGAGGATCCCGCATGGGTAGATGCCATGGTGGAAGAGTATGATTCGATTGTCAGAAACAGTGCATGGGAGATTTTCCCAAGAGCGAATGGGAAGTCAGTGCTAGGTTCGAGATAGATCTACAAAGTGAAGCAGGTAGCTGACGGGAGTGTGGAGAAGTACAAGGCAAGATTTGTTGCTTGAGGCTTCTCATAGATAGATGGGATCGATTATGAGGAGACCTTTGCACTTGTCGCAAGGTATTATTCCATACGGACGATTCTTTCTCTCTCAACGTAGATGGGGTGGCACATTCATCAGATGGATGTGGAGACTGCATTCCTCAACGAAGTCATTGAGGAGGAAGTGTACATAGAGCAGCTCGAAGGTTTCGACATCTTCAGCAGCGAGTCGCATGTGTGCAGGCTCAAGAGAGTGTTGTATGGGTTGAAACAAGCACCTCGTGCTTGGTACATACAGATAGATAGTTATTTCACCAGACTTGGATTCTCCAAGAGTGAGGCGGATCCTAACCTACGCCAAATTGTGGTGGAGGGTAAGTTGCTTATCATTGTTCTTTATGTAGATGATTTGATTCTAACGGGAGATGAGTTGTTGATACTTTCATGCAAGGAGGATCTTTCTCGAGAGTTTGAGATGAACGACTTGGGCCTCCTTCAATATTTCTTGGGATTGGAAATTTGGCAACGCAGTGATGGACTTTTTGTTTCTCAGGGTAAGTATGCCTGGGAGATACTTGAGAAGTTCAACATGCATGGCTGCAAGCCTGTTGATACTCCTCTTCCTGGAGGTTGGAGGAAGGAGGATGCTACTTCAGCGAAGGTAGTGGATGCCACTGTTTATCGATAGTTGGTGGGGTCACTTATGTATCTGGTCAATACATGACCTGATATATGCTATGCTGTTAACCAGCTTTCACAATCTATGGTTAAGCCAACCAAGCTCTTCTAGAAGGCAGGCAAGCATGTATTGCGTTATCTCAGAGGCACATTGGAATATGGATTGTGGTACAGATAGGAGGATGAGGTGAAGCTATGTGGCTTCATGGATGCAGATTGGGCTGGGAGCCCAACGGATAGAAAGAACATCAGGTACCATCATATCAGAGATGATGATATCTTGACGAAGGTGCTCACCAAGAGAAAATTCAAATACCACAAAGGCAAGATAGGGGTTGCAGATAATCCATATCTTGTTGAGAGGGAGTGTTGAAAATGCAACAAGATGATGGATCTTAGTGAAAAGAAGTCTCCTTCACTAAGTGGGCCCGCAGGCTATTTTTGGCGCAAAGTTTATTTTTAGACATATGGATCATGGTCTATGAGTTGCAAGATGCTATTTGTGGATGATTTGTCATGTTGGTAAAAATAGATGGACCTATATTTTTAGATATATGGGCGGAGTCTATTTTTAGACTATTAGGCTAAAAATAGAATAGTGGAATATTATTAGCTCTTAATAATATTTGGACTATAAACATTATCTTATTCTCTTGGAGCACTTCAGTTCGAACTATATATGTGACACATGAAACTGCTAGAAGGAAATACGCTTTTCTTATGGGTTACTTGAGCTATTGCATGAAGGACTTCAGTTAGAGCTCAAGTGATTGAGTTTGGTGGAGTTGAATGAGGAGTTGATGGAGTTGTGTTCAGTTTGACTTAGCTGAACTAGTTGTATTTAGTCTAACTAACAAATACACTAGTGATGAGTGATGTGAATTAGTTATTAATTAATTCACTATTTATTAACTTATGAATCAACTGAGGAATACATCAGTTAACTCAATGCATGGATAGTTCAGTGGAGACAAGTGTTAGAGATGAGTGAAAGGGCAAGATAGTTATCAGTTATGACTATAGTTGTGCATGTGATTTGTACAATCAGTGGATTGATATTGCCAATGAGGATTGGGTAGTGTTACACAAGGGAAATACGAGTTTGGATCATCCATTATTTAATCTATTCTCATGCAGGATTGCGCAGTGGAGGCAAGCAAGCAGCGAAGGAGATTTGAGCCAGTGATTGGTTCAGATCTGAGCTAGTTTGTGTAACAGGTGGAGATAATACACAGTACTTGTGAGGCGTATTGTGCTATGTAATGTTACATGTTATCAATCAATATAATACACAGATAGTTGGGGGTTTTCAGCTGCATGCTTTCCTCGTGATATACTGTGTTGATATGTGTGATTGATGCTTCAATGTGCGCATGCGATTGTTTCTTTAATACTGCAAATTTATGATCAACGTAGAGGAGGTTATGTATTATGCATGATTCTGCAAATAGTGTATAATCAGGATAATCTATGTGAATAAGTGTCATATTATTCAAAATTTCTACAAATTGGAGGTGTGGGAATGAAACTAGGGTTTTCATGTCTGAGAACTCGAAATTTCACGCAAGAGACTAAATACCATGAATTTACGACTTGTGAAATGCAAGGAGGGTATATTTTTGTTCTACTTACTTGTTGGAGGAAGAAAACAACAAAACTTGAAGTCTATGTGGCAATGGAACCTTGTTTTAGAGGATGGAGAGAAATTTGGTCAAACACAGAGCACAACATTGTAACGTGCCCTCCACTACACAAACGTGCAACATGACATTGAAACGCGTAGCGTAACACTAAAACACGCCCTCCACAACACAAGCGCGCAATGTCATCTTCAAAACAACTTTTGAGTGCCTTCCCAGAGTCCAAATTGAGCTCATGATAGTTTTTTGGAAATATCTATCCCTTGACTACACAATGAACCTATCAAGAACTACAAATGATCAAGTATAGCCCCTCAAAAATGAATTCTCCCAAGAGTGTTCAAAAACTGTAGAATGAGGGTGTAAAAATGAAGTGTGCTCACGCAAGAAATGTTGGGAGGTCTTACTCAACTCCAAATTGAGCTCATGATAGCTCATTGGAAATATATCTCTATCTAGCTATTATTTTACTTATCAAGAAAGTCATGTTGACACTCCAGATAGGAGAAAAATTGATTTTCCCAAGGCCATTCCAGAAGTGCAGAAAACCTCTTGTAGCACCTGTATGTTTTACATTTTTCCAAAACCATAACACCTGTGTAAAAAATGAAGGATTTTTTGTTCCTTGGTCTACACTGGACAAAAACCTCTCTCAAGTTTTTAAAATTCATCTTTGTTTGGTTGGAAACATACCTGAAGAAAAATTGGCCCTATGTGTGGCAAATGATTTTGTCCCTTGGAATGATTTTTTTGAAAAATGATGGAGACATGATGTTTATTAGTCAGAGTGGCCCCGTATTCCCTTATATGACCTCCCTTATGCCTCCTTTGCTCATATGTCTCTGATTCGATAGCAAACCCTAGCTCAGTGGGAGAGAAAATTAGGGTTTAGTGCTTGTGGAAAATGATGATTTAGGCATCGTTGGCAAAAGACAACTCCCTTTGGCATTCACTTAAATTTTGAAACTTTAGCCTTTCACTTGACTATTTCCTCTGAACTTGATCTTCTGATTTGATCTTCATAGTGGATTTGGAAACATAATGACCTTGAAACTCTTCCTTTTGGCTGATTGTTATGAAACCAGCTCACAAAAAGATAGAAAAGATAGATCAACACCTTAGAAATAAACCTCTTCGATGGGGAAACCTCCTTTACATTACACAAATTAACAATTCTTGTATGATTCAAATGACAAGACCTCCTTTCTATATATAGGAGTCTAAGGGGTCATAATATAATAAGAGCCGACATAACAATAATAATGTAAGGGCACAATAATAATAATAGTGGGCTTCTATGGGGCACACTAATAACAATATGGGGACTACGTTGGCATAAAAATATAATAAGGGGCTTGTACTAATAACAATAAGGGGTTACAATAGTAGTATAGGGACCTAACATGCTCCTCTCCTTCAGAAAGTGTTGTCCTCAACACTTGAGTAGTTCTTGATGCTTCTGTATAAAATTCTTGTCCTCTCATGTGGAATTTTTAGTGAGTATGTTCTTCCACTTGATGAAATACTCTGAAATTGATCGATTTCGTAGCTGTTGGGTTCTTGTTTCTATGACTACTCTAGGTTCCAATATGATTTTTCCTTCCTCGTCAAGTTTTGGAAATATTGTTTGAACTGGGATCTTCTACAACTTTTGAATGAGTGGCAAAATTTCTTCATCCTTCTTCCATTCATCCCTTGCTTCGTTTATGCAATCTTGTTAGATAATAGAAATAGCACAAAAAAATGCTTCCACATCCTCATCCTTTCTTGAGAGTGCATCTGCAACAACACTTTGCTTCCCTTTTTTTTAGATGATTTCAAAATCATAACCCAACATATTTGTGACCCATTTTTTATTTTCTTCTAAAGATAATCTTTGACCTAAAGATTATTTAATACTATCATGATCCAGTTTTACCTTGAAGTGTCTTCCCATTAGGTAAGGTCGCCCTTTCTTAAGTGCATGTAGTATTGCCAACTTTTCCTTCTCAACAATATCTTGCTTGAGATGTAGCCATAAAAATACCCAATCGCCTCCATCAAAACTTCTTTCACTGTGATGTTGATCTGCCTCTTGTTTCATTCGATTCTGCACCAAAGTGGCATTATCCTTTAAAAGTTGGAGAACTTGTTATTGATTCTTGATTTGATCTTTCACTACTTGAAAATTTTTCTTCTTGATATGTCCTTCTATCTTGAGATTTTGAGTGGTAATTTCTTCCAATGCATTACAAGATATGGTCGGATTCATTTCTTGATGCTCAATGGGATCTTTCACTTCTTGAACATTTTTCTTCTTGATATGTCCTTTTATCTTGATAGTTTGAGGGGTGGTAATTCCAGCCAATGCATTACAAGATATGCTAGGATTCATTTCTTCTTTCTCGATGTGATATTTCACTTCTTGAACCTTTTTCTTCGTGATATGTCATTCTATCTTAAGAGTTTGAGGAGTGGTAATTCTTTCCAATTATTTACAAGATATGGTCAGATTCATTTCTTCTTTCTCTGGGGTTGGTTCCTGGTGTATGTCTTCTTCTTTTGATGTTTCTTGATACTTTTCTCCCTCCTCTCCATAATTTATGTAAAATACTTTCTTCTCAGCACTTTTATGACCTTTAGTGTATTTGTTATCATAATTGTAACAAAGCCCTTTTTCTCTTTTTTCTTCCAATTTTTGTGGTGTCATCCTTGTAGGTTGTGGAAGGCTAGGAGAAACAACAATTCCATCTTTATAGTTGTGAGGGGTAGACTTCCTTGTTTGCATAATTTTTATTTCCACTTTTCTTGCCAACCTGAATGCCCTCTCTAATGAATCAGGTTCCCAAATCTGAACCTCATGTTGAATGTTATCCTTTAAAGTGCCTATGGACACATCAATCCTTTGCTTCTCTGGAATATCATTTTCCCTTATATTCAATTTTTTAAAGTCCTCAATGTGTTCTGCCATTGAACACTTTTTCTTTAGATTTATCAATTGGCTAAAGAAGGTGTTTCTCTTTGTATCCTCATAATGTGTTATCATTTCCTCTGTGAAAATTGACCACGTAAGAAGTGTTTTATGAGAACAAAGCCCTTTATACCATAAAAATTGATCTGGTTCTAAATATGAAGATGCAATACCTACCTTTTGTAACAGTGATACACCATGTAGATCAAAATATTTCTCCATCTGTAGTATCCAATTTACCGAATCCTTGCCATCAAACTTCCTCATCTCGCTTTTTCTTGATTTTAGGAGCTCGATCTTGAAATGACTGTAAATCTATAATTTTGGATCTTCAGGTTTTGAAGTTCGGCCTATAATAGACCTCTGAGTCCTATTTCTAACTCTGCAAGTATGATCACAATTGGATTCTACAAGGAAGAGTTATGCCAAATCTCCCACGGTAACCTGATTATAGACTAATTTCGTAGAGCGGACTTGTACGAAGTGCCATGTGTCACTTTTTCGACCTTAGTACCTGAAACTAATATACAGAAAACTACAGACTGTCCTATTTCTAAAACTTCTTATGAAAATTCAATTTGATGCTCAGAACCAAGGTTATGACGCTTTTCCCCAGGTCACCTGTTTGGAATGTAATTCGGGAGTCTACAAAAACCCTAACTTCCTCAAACCATATCTCTGAAAATATAGTGAGACAAGATTTTATCTTTGGACCCGAGGTTCAATAAGAATTCTTCTCAAATGGGTTTTTTTTTTAGATTCTGAAACATCACAAAAAAAATGTTATAGCGAAAATTCCACAATGACCTATTTTAGATGAAATTATGGAGCTTGAAAAAACCCTAAATTCCCCATATCATATCTCCGAAAATATAGCAAGACAAGCTATGAAATTTGGACGCAAGGGTTAGCACGATTTCCTCTCAAATGGGTTTTTTTTTTTCACTTCTGAAACTTCACAGAAAAAATTTATAGCAAAAATTCCACGATGACTTGTTTCGAGCAGCGAAACCCTAGAATCCAAAGCTCTAATACCAAATGTTATGAAACTAGCTCACAAAAAGATAGAAAAGAAATATCAACGCCTTAGAATTTAGCCTCTTTGAGGGGGAAACCTCCTTTACATTACACAAATGAACAATTCTTGGATGCTACAAATGACAAGACCTCCTTTCTAAATATAGGAGTCTAAGGGGTCATAATATAATCAAAGCTGACATAACAATAATAATATAAGGGCACACTGATAACAATAGTGGGCTTCAATGGGGCACAATGATAACAATATGGGGACTACATGGGCATAACAATATAATAAGGGGGTTGAACTAGGGGTTACAATAGTAGTATAGGGACCTAACACTAATGGAACTTTGAACTTACAACACTTGGAACCATGAGAATTATTACTTATTAAAACCATAAAATTACATTTTTACTTGAATATTCAAATTACAAACTATTTTTCTAATGAAATATTTTTTATACTTACTCCTTGACTTGCTGGCTTTTATGCAGGAGATGGTGTTTTAGTGGACGTTGGAAACCCTAAGACCTAATGGAGACTTTGAGTAGCTGTGACCATGATGAAAATGACTATCATGATGAAGACAAGTCATGACTAATGGTATACTTCAGAAAAAGGTGAAATAAGCCAGCAAGGGGTAAATTTCTAAAAGGAGTAAAGGAAACCCTAATTCAACCTTCAGCAACCAATTTTTTCCATGATGACCTAGTGGAATGACTGATGAAAGAGTTAATTTGATCGCTGATGGAAGGATGCAAATACTGACACTAACATTCTCCACAGAGGCCACGAGTTGGTCAGAATGACCCCACATATATTCTAGATAAGTGGTTCTTTTCGTAGAAAAGAATCAAGTGGCTTTTTCAATATATGATAGCCACAAATAAACATTACTCTTTAACACACTGAAACAAATTTAGCAATATTGCAAACATAGGCAATGTTTTGGTGACTTTCAAGAATGTATGTAGTATAGATTTAGTTTTTATCACATACCATGGTTCACGGTTCATTTGGCTTCACTGGAAATTTTTTATTATTTATGCTCAGTATTTTTTAAGATCCCATTCCAATGAACTCCTTTATCCTCCTACAATATCAACAAAATAATGAGCTTCCACAAAGAATATATCAAGCTAAATCCTAAAGAAAACATCATTTACAAAGAAAAACATACTGATTCAGTGGCTAGAAAAGTAAAATGAACATGACCAACTCTCACAATTTAAATTATGAGACTTGAAAGTGGAAGATGAACAACCCCTAAGGCATAGTGAGAAAATATAACATGTAGAATATATGCAACAGGAACAATAATGAGTATGGCCAACTTGTAATCCTAATGTACCCTTTCTAGAACGATTCCTTTTACAATTTCCAAATGCATGTCAATACCAATCAAACAACTAATATTACTTAGGTTTGATTGAAATTGGACCGCTGAACAATATGGATGCTGATAGCCTGTTTAGTCTCAACTTCACTAGAAAATTAAACTTTAGCATAAACGAAATCTACTCACTCAAAACCAAATCATGAGATTGGAATTTGAACTACCCCCAAAGAAATATAATGTGTAGATTGTGCAATAGAAATAAGACTGAGGGTTGTTAACTTGCAATCCTAATGTACCTTAATGTACCTTGTCTAACAAGACTGAGGTGGTTAGCATGAGATGCTAATGTAGCCTATATACAAATACTGAGGTGTTAAACTTAAAATGCTAATGTAACCGATCTACACTATTGCTTAATACACTTTCCAAATGCACATCAATACCCATCCAAGAACTACTAGTGAGTAAAACAAGACCATTTTAACCAAAGTGAATGATGCAATCTAATGCCTCAACTATACTTGATGTGAATGTGAGGAGAATATGACCAACAAAACACTAATGTAATTCATTATCAAATCAGTAATATTAATAAAATGTATGAGGTTTGCTGAAGGTTATGGACCTACCAAACTTTAGGGGGTCTCCTGATATAAAGCCCTAACTAGACCTCACAACATTTAGTGTAGGAGCCCCATCCAAAATATGACCCAATTTATGAAGAAATGGGTTTTAATGATGTGCCTTGGCTAAAATAATCCATAGAGTGGTGTTACACAACATTCTGTCACTGTCCCTGTACTCCATATTCCTTGATCTTGGAGGACCTCTACAGTGAACCCTGCGTTTTTTGCCTTCATGAAGAAACTCCCATTGTGCCCCTGTTCATGAGAAGATAAACTCCCTTTTGGACCATTTCCCCTTAAATTTCTATTTTTCCCAGTTTACAAGACGAGCGCTAATGGACTTTGTCTCCCCCGTTCCGATGTGCAGAGATAAGCACTACTCCTCATGTTGACTGGAGAGACTGAGATGTGTTCTAGTCACGTCGGTCCTACTATGGAAAGTTTTTTAAACTAGAGCCGAAGCTTCCAGCACTAGAAGCTCCGCAACGAAAGTCTGGTAGATGGTTTAGCTGGATGGGGTCGAGGATGATAGTTTGGGCTCCCTTCCCCTATAATGATGGAACTACCTTAGGGGATAAGTCCTTCTCCCATGAGAAAAGGATCCATCTCCCATCCATATTTCCTATATAAAACTCTCGTCTTCCCAAGCACAAACTAGTTTCTAGTTGCAGTCATAGTTTTTGGTAGAGTGTTGATGCTTTCTGGTTTGGAATAGACAAACAATCTATTACTAGTTGTAGCTATCTATTTGTGTGAGGGAAAAGTGTGTTTTGGTTTGGAGTGAAGCCTAAATGGAAGATATTTAAAACTATTGTTGTTTGAAGCCATCGTGGAATGCTAGCAGAAGTGTGTGGGAACCTGGTCTTGTCTGAGGAAGACTGCAACGTCAAGAAGAATGGTTGTAATCTCTCTTTGATATTAATATATGAAACTATCGATTGATTTCCTACATGTTTTGTAATATTACATATTCATGGCTTAATGTTTCTTGACTTGTTAAGTAGGTTGAATTGCAATTTGTCTATTGTTATGTTTGTTGTCTATTATTGTTTACTTGTTTCAGGAGCTTGAAGAAGGAAGCGAGATATAGATGGAGCGAGCAACTAAGGACATCATAAAATAGGATAAGAGACCAACAGGTAGGTACTCTTGATAGATTCTAACCTAAGGAAATATTCCATAGAATGTATCTATTGTGGCTAGACCCATTATCGGGTTAGAGGAATTCGTTCGTGTCTGCACTTATAATTTTACTTCACCACAAGTGGTGTAATCGTGACTTTGGTGAACAAGTGTGTCACTCTGTGGAAGGTAGAGTGCGATGTATGAAAGATTATAAAACATGATGGGAAAATGAGTGAGCCCCTTAGAAGCCTGTAGCAATATGAAACTTAAAAGGAACACACAAGCATAAAAGACATCACAAGTTAGCCTGCAAAATAGTTCTCATGTTAACCATGATGAAAATAAAAAACAACATGCATTCAACAAGATTCATATTGATGCAAAAAAAAGTAGTTCATAAATGTTAGCATAAGTGAAATAATATATATTTCAAACATAACAAGAATAGTCCTAATATATTCACAACATATGCTTGAAAACGTGTCAGACCTGCGATTTTATCAAAGTGAAAGTTACAAGCATACATATACCATTGACGAACCAGTAGCCTCAATAGTGGAATATGAAGTCTACACCTGCTCCTCCAAAGAAAGATACTCCTTCTCTGCTACAGAGAAGCCAAGGATCTCAACCAACTCCCAGTCCTTTTGTTTGTTTTGGATTTCATGATTTCATGAGAACTTTTCTAGTTTCACGTTTTCCCTTTGGTTTTGTTTCTTTTCTCCTGTTTACTGGGTTGAGTCTAAAATTCATAGTAGCAGATCTGGTCCCTATTTTCAATTTTTTATTTTTTATTTTTCCTCAGCTACCTTGATCAGTTCACTTAATCCACTGACAGTCACGCCGACTAGCGCGAGTTGCTGAGAAACAGTCGTGCCGACTAGTCTGTGACGCTTGTTGTCAGTTAGGCAATCGTGCCGATGCATATAAGTGAAGATTAGGGCTTGACCCCAATCTTGGCCAGTGTGTTCTAGTCTTGTGTTTTTGACCTCATAAGCCTTTTTTGACCATTTTCTCCCTGATTATAAAGCTACTTTTCATTTGCTTTTGCTTGCTTGTGGGCTTGTCATCTTTCTACTTGATTGATTGAGTCATTGAGTGGCCAGCAACATTAGGGCATCTAGTTGGTCATCCATTCAACTATTTATGAACTCACTAAGTCGGCTTGTAGGTGTGTTTACTCTTTGCATTTTGTTTTCGATCCCTTTTACGACTTTGACCTATTTTTGCACAAGTTTGAAAAGTTTCATTTTGTTTGCCTAAACGTTTATTGTCCGGCATAGATTACATTGTTGGTCTTGTGTTTGGTAAAGTCGGTGTTCCACTTATCTAAATGAACTTCTCTTTTCATGTTTTCATCTACATGGAGAGCTTGTTGTCTTGAAAAGCTTTTTCACTAAAAGATTGTATGCGAAAAGTTTGTTTCTTTGCTTCATGAGAAGTATGAAATTCTAGCTTGTTGCATTATTATGTTATGATAACTTGCATCTTTAAAATACTAGAATTGCATTAACATTTGAAAATGGAAAATAATTTATTGTTTTTGAAAGGACTAATAGATAAGTGTTTCTCAGGAAATTAGGAATTGGTATGCATTTTTCATTAGTTTATTTTTTGAAAAAGTAAGGTAGTGAAAGATCATTTCATTTTCAGTTGCTTGATTGTTTACATTTGATTGAGTAGTTTTACCCTCTCTAGTGTAGGAATTTCATCGAATTGAAAGGGCCTTGTCTCATTTATTTGCATTTAAGGTTTTGTGAGTAGCATCACTAAGACCTGAAAACTGAAACTTAACTCAATATCAACTTTAAAATGAATTCAATTAACCTGAGGCGCATTTGACATTAACGATCATATCTAGAAGGTCTAGGCTAGAGACGTGTTCCAACGTCTTTAAACCTAGTAGTTGTTGTTAGCTTCGGCATTAGATAGTTCTAGTATAGATTTATGCTCCTCGTACCGTCGAGTATATAACGGGAGAACCCACTAGGCTGCAACCCTTTTATCCTTAGGAAGCCAAGTCAGTTGCCTTGCGAACGTGATACACGAAACAAAACATTTGGGGAGATTGCATGCTCGTACTTCTTGGTTCACCAGGAGGTATTTTGCAGTTCATGGTTGCCTGGTAATCTTGTTTACCTAGATCATTCAGAGCAGTCATTTGATATTTTTGACTCATTAAATTTAAAAGATCATTCGAGAACTTGTCCTTTTGAGATCGTTTCCAATTGAAAGCGATAGAGTCATCTTTTTTTCTTTCTTGACTCTTAAAAAATGAAAGATCATCAGTCTTTTATGCATCTTAATAAATGATTGCCCACCATCCAAAACATCTTGTTAGTATTTTTGTCCAAATCATGAGTTTCCTTAAAAGGAAATTTTAAAGCCTTGAAGTTATTTGTTCTGTCGACTAAGACAGGGTCATCATGGCTGAACCATCTGGTTCACCCAATTCCTCTTCCTCTCCTTTGTCTGAACATTTGTCTGAGGAGCCATTTCCTGAGTTACCAGAGTCACTCGAGGACCAAAATGTTGAACTCATAATTTTTTGAGTGTTCAACCATTTTCATCTCATCCTCCGCCTACTTTCAATACTAGGTCATCTGTTGATCTTGGCCCGGAATGTCTAGAAAACCTCGTTCAAACTCCAGAGAACTTGTCTACCACTGACGGTCATCATGGACTAGTTTTCTATCCTCCAAACCCTCTGTTTGATGTTGTTGAGATATCACTGCAACATCCTTATAGTTCGAATGACCAGTCGGGTGTTCCTTTCGAACTATCCCCTAGTACTCGTTCGACCATTTGTCGTCGTTTGTTTTCAAACATGGAACCCAAAGGCAATGCTCTAGTCACATCTCTGGATGAGTCCAAAGTTTCTAGTCCACACACTGTTGAGGGCGAAGAATTGCAATTGCAATTTCCTCCCAAGGGTTTCCCTTTTTCAAAAGGTATTCCTGCTAGTTTTCCACCCAACTATGTGTGTTTGGCACACTTGATTTTAGGTACACCTAGTGCCTTATCACTTTACCATAATCCTGTATGGGCGTTAGGCATCAGGCCTACGTTAGGCCCATTTTTTATGAACACAACTTCCCAACAGGTTCTTACTTCAGTCCCGATGCAACCCACCACTCCGAATACTCTTGTATCATTAATCCAAGTTACTCGTCAGACACAATTGACAGTTTCAAAGATTGTCTCTGTCAGTTCCTCCATCCCGCTAGTCAGTGGCCAGATTGTGCCACCACCTAGGGGGCATAACCTGAATGTTTGTATGGTGTTAGCTACCACTAATGTGAGCAGCTCACAAGCTCACATGCTTGGTATAGACCAGCCCTCTTTTGGTATTATTTATAACCTTGTTGATCCTACTAGGTTAAGCAATGTCTAGTATCAATAGGTTCAAAATCCTGTTGGTCCATCTGGATCGAGAAATGTTCAGTATCAATAGCCCTATGGGGCTCAAGTCTAGTACCAAAATCCTTACATTCCATATGGTTCTCAAGGATTGGTTAATCAACCTTACACCCTCCAATCTAGGCAGTACATCCAGCCTGGCTACGACTAGATTCATTTCGGTAATTTCTGGGCACTATTCAAGTACCCTTGCAATAGCAAGGAAAACCCCTACAACAACAAGGGCAGCCTTTGTTACCGCAAGGGAAACCTTTGTTGCAGCAAGGGCTCTCCACGCAACAGCAAGGGAAAATTATCTCGCAGCAATGTGATCTTAAGCAACCGCAAGGTCAATCCTTACAACAGTTGCAGCAAGTCGTGCAATAGTAGATGCAATATGCTCTGCACACCTCTTAACCCATGTCCTTGCAGGGCCAACCTATGCAGACCCATGGACAAATTTTGCAACCGCGAGGTCAACCCTTACAACAGCAAAACCAACCAGGGCAGCAACAACCCTTGTATACATATCAACAAGGTCAACCCTTACAGGGGTATGGTCAAGGTCAAGTCCAGTAGCAACAGGCCCAAAATCCTCATGTCCTAGGTCAACAAGTTCAGAATCCTACCAGCCAAGGGTATCAGGTACAAAATCCCTACCTCCAACGGCAATAAGTGTATCAACCTTATGCCTAAGGACTATAGGTCCAAATCCTCTTTTTCAGGGACAACAGGTTCGTCAACCGTATGTTCCAAGACAAGAGGTGCCATCTCCATAGCCACAAGGTCAACAAGCTCAACAATCTTTTAACACGTACGTTGCCTATCAGCAACCTATGCCTAGATAGTTTCAAGGTATTCAAGGTCAAAATCCTCCCTATGGTCAAGCTAATCGCAATGCAGGCAGCTTCAAATGCCATGTGGCCAAAATCCCCCACTTTGGGGCCAAATCCTTACCAGCAGGCATGGGCTACTCCCTATGGGCCCGCTTATCGACCTCACATGCCTTTTAAAACTCAATTACCCTTCTTGGCTACACT
Organism: Pinus taeda; assembly: GCA_000404065.3. NCBI lineage: Eukaryota > Viridiplantae > Streptophyta > Pinopsida > Pinales > Pinaceae > Pinus > Pinus taeda. The sequence continues at coordinate 39,809 of APFE030052628.1, read as the reverse complement.
TGAGTTGTCGGATGTATCATGCCTTATGAATGATCCAATCCTTCATTTGCCATACTGGCCTTCGGTGCCATCCAAGATACTAAGTGATTTCCCAAAGTTCGATGGAAAAGCTAAAGAAGATCCCCAGGCCCATGTGATGACATATCACCTTTGGTGGTCGTCAAACTCGTATGTGGACGATTCCATTCGTCTTCATCTTTTCCAACGAACCCTCACGGGTGCTGCAGGGAAATGGTACATCAAGCTACCTCGAAGCAATTATCATGACTTTAACTCTTTAGCCATGGATTTCCTCACGCATTTTCAATTTCCAGTTCACTATGAAATTGACACCTATTTTCTCACATCGCTTAAGCAAGATACTGTGATGCACATCTCTAATCACATCCATGAATGGAGACGTAGACGTCGCCTGATCAAATTCAATATTGTTGATCATTTTCTCACTAAATGTTTACCAAATCATTCATAGCCCCAATTGCTTGCAATATAGCTATGGGTGGATGCATCACTAAAGAGTAGGCCATTTCTCGTGCCCAGTACTTGGATCTAGCTTACTCTCAGTCTGTCACTTTATACAAGTTATTACACAATGCTTTGCAGCCATCATCCAATCCCACAACATCAAATTCACCAGTTGTTCCTCCCGTTGATGGAGTTATTGGTTCAGTATCCCAGACCCCTGCTAAAACTTCTTCCAAACAGAAGTCGATCTCGAATGCTGCTCCTAATATTTCATCCGAGAATCCACCTGGCCCTGGTAAAATGTCAGAGGTCCACGATGTCCAGTCTACTGCAGCGGACAAATCCTTGAAAGGAAAAAAGAAAGGCAAAGGTAAAGTTAAATCTGATGCCCTGAAACAGGGTCCACCCAAATCGTCTGCTTACGAATCTTCGCAACATAAACCTAAGTATCCCTGCCTCATTTGCAAGGAAGATCACCACAGTAAGGATTGTCCTCGATGATCCGAAGTTAGTCGCTTGCTCAAAGGGACCCCTGCTGTCCTCAAAAAGTTGTTTCCCTCCCAGACCCAAAGAGTAGACCAACCCTAATCTGCTTCCTTTGAATCTCAAGTGTTCATGATGAGCATGCCTATTAATGTGGCTACTTGATCGAAAGACTATCAAACTCTAGCTCTAACAGTTGGGAAAGAGAACGAAACTGCACCTCCTTCTTCTACCTCAAGTTCTGGCCCTCTACAAACTGAGTGCCCTAACCCTGATTCCGCTATGCGGCCACCCTCTCATGGTGTACTGTAGATCCTCGGATAATCCCAACACCAAAGCTTCTCAACACTATAATATTATTGAGGATTTTTCTCAGGCGCCATCAGCCATGTTGGTTCTCGAGGTACTCCAAATCTACCCATCATAGCAGAAATCTTTGTTGTCAACTATCAGGGGCATCGATCCCACTGATTCCAATTTGATGCCCCACAACTCCCTCATCAGATTACCTTTCTTATCGAGGTAGTCATCAATAATAAAACCATCCACTGCACTGTCATCGATGAAGGTGCTTCCACCTGCATCATGTCAACCGTATGTTGGAAGGCTATTGGTTCCCTTGCATTGAACTAGTCTTCAAACACTTTGGAAGCTTTTGATGGGCGCAACTTGCGACCCTCCAGAGTCTTACCTAACCTTGCAATCACCGTGGAAGGAAGACAATGAAAGTTGATGTAGAAATTGTTGATGCCAATCTCAATTATAATCTTCTACTCAGCCGAAGTTGGACTCATTCCATGCATGCTGTGGCCACCTATCTGTTTCGTGTGATCCATTTTCCCCATCAAGGGAAAATTGTCACCGTAGATCAGCTGTCTTTCTTTCCCTATTCCTCCTCAGATGGCAATGTTCTGTACATCAAACACTCTAGTGCTCCCTATGAGAGTGTGGGGGTAGGTCTCTTCAAAGATTCTTCCATAATGGGAATTTTTCCACTCCCACCTCCTGATGTTGCCTCTGTCAACATGATCTCAGTCAAATCTAATCCCTGGGTCATACCTGCACTAGATCTTGTTGATGCTTGGGGTGAGGTCATGCCTCTTAGTCCCGCTGAAAGTCAATTACGTGGAAATTGTTTCAGTTTCAAACTCTGCATCCTCTGATTCTCATATGTCGAAGACCTCTCTCGATATGTACTCTCAATCCTCTTGGCTTGGCGCTTTGGAATCGTTTGATCCCTTAGTCGAGACCTTCCTTGTTGATGAAGATAGAATGGAAATCATGTCTCTCGAGGAACCACCATGGATGAACACTCATCATCACTCCTCATTCCTGCCTTGCTCGACAGTCATGTCTACCTTTTTCGAAGAGTCATGTTTTCCATTGCCTATTTACATGTCAATTTATCTTGACATGGTCAAGTTATTTCAACTGAGGGCACCTCTATCACTTCATGGATTCAGGATTTTTCACCCTCCCCAAGTTTTCACCAATTGTCCTCTGACTCGTAACACTCCCTCACGTAGGGGGCATGGGGGCAAATCCTTATATGAGTTCTACTCGATTATTTGGCAGAGTCAATGCTTACTCATCATGGAAATGGTAAAACTCGAGTGTCCTTTTGTGTTGATTGATTACCTGAGTCCCAGCATGGACTCCCTCAAGAATTACTATGCTTAGGTCATCTTGAATGGTTACTTGTACTCATTAGTGTGCATTCCATTTATGTACAACGTGGTTTTGTGTGATAGTTTTCAAATAGCTTTCTTGTTTACTATGCTTTTCTTGCTTTGTAGATGTTTGCAACTCCTCATGTTGTTTTTGCTAATGGTGCTTGTCGTAGTACCCAAAACCTATCATCCGTGGCATGGTCTATCTATGACTCTAACAATGAGTTGATTGACTTTCAAGGTATCTTCCTAGGCTACACAACCAACAACATTGTTGAATACAGTGCTGTAATCGAATTGTTGTTAGAAGCCATTGCTCTCGGAATCATAGAATTGGTTGTCAACCTGGATTCACAGCTTTTCATCCTTCAACTCAACGGGATATATTTCGTCAGGAACCCTTAAATATTGAGAATGTATCTCCATATCCGTCTATTGGAAAGACACTTTGATTATATTACATATCATCATATTCCTAGACACATGAACACATTGACAGATGCATTAGCTAATTACGTGTTGTATAGAAATTTACCAAACATGTAAAAGATAAGACAAACCATTTGTACCATAATGGACAGGAAAATACAACATATATATATATATCTATATCTATATATATATATATATATATATATATATATATATATATATTATATATATATATATATTATATTATTATATATATATATATATATATATATATATATATATATAGATAGATATATATATCATGAGAATGTTTGATACATCAAAACCCCAAAAAATAATGTGTCTAAAATAACATCAGCGGCTCACAGGCCTCATACATCCGTGGCACGCAAGCCTCAAAAATATGTAAGTGATGGACCTAGGAACTAAAAAGCATGGTGATCATGGTAGCACAAGATAACTCATACAACACGAGTCAGAAATCGATGGATCCAATCTGAGACTCCCACTGTGTGTCTGGTACTGACGGGGAATGTCTCTTATCCAAGCATACTCTGAGATACCATGAGTTAACCCCTCAAGGTTCCTTGCGATCTCCTCCTCGTTTTCACTCCCTTCCCAATAAGGGGTGACAACATCAATAGGGAAGGGGACTCACTTGGCTATCGAGGACATCTTGGTTGGATGCTCCAGTCCAACATCTGCATAAACAAGAGAAATATTATAAGCACATATACACCAAAAACAATTAAAAAATCTCAAAATAAAAAATTTGATTTTTTACCTTCGTCATCGAAGTCCTCTCCATCTGTTAAGGGCATGTTTGGATCTCCACGGAAATCAGTACTGTTGTATGGATAGTCCTCCATGACGATCTTCTGTCATCATTGCCATGAAATGAATGCAGGTTGGTATGACATATGCTGACCCCTAGTGATCCTGGGCATCATACGACTCCAGTCGGCCATCTGTGAATCACGTGGCATAGGAGGATCCACCTCAGTTAGCTGATACTGGAACAATGGTACTCGTTCTAGGAAGAAGGTCACAAGTATAGATTCGAAGCAAAATTGCTTTAGATTCCCTGCCTTGGCTTTGGACAACTGGTGCTTGATGTTCATCTTCATGGCATATGCCCAGTTGAAGATCGTAGGAACTATGTATTCAATAGCATAAAGGAACTTTGACTTGTTAGTCTCATGTTCCACCTAAGACCCCGCCACTCTGTTGATAGTCAACAGAATCACCCTTAGTGTCAGATCCCACACATTGGAAATCTCTATCTTCCCACTCTTGGATTTCAGGGCCTCAGGGCAGTGCTCGGCAAGCAAGGAAGATATTCTTGCCTTGATCGGATGTGGCCCATACAAGTTCATTAGCTCACCTCTGTGAGACAGTCTAGTGATGAAGTAAATATTTAAAGTTTCCAACTCGAGCTCTTGGTCACCAATAACAAAAATATCCCGATTAATGTCCCAGATGCCAATCAAGCATCGAAGTAACTTGGGTTGGGCCCATCAGGAAGAATTTGAGGTGCTCACAAGACCTCAAAGCCTCAAGATAATTTGGATCATTCATTTCTTGGTGTCAACATCTTCAAGTTCCCGGTTTTGCCAATCCACCATTTTTGGCGACTCTCTCCTGCAAGAGCCATTAATTTGAGTGAATAATCATCCTTGGGACATAAAATTCAAGTTTAAACGATTATTTTTTGAGAAAATAGGGTTTTTCCCTATCCATGATGTTGGCGTGCCTATTTTAAAAATAATTGCGTCAATTGGCGTGGATGGATTTTTTAATCACCGTCGGCCAGCGCGATTCCGTGCCTGGAAATCGTGTCGACCGAGGACGAAAAAGATTTTCAAAAACCTCCTTAAAATTCCAAAAAAATGGCTAAAAGCATAAATAAAAGCATGAAAATGGAGCTCAGGGCTTTGGCTATTACCTAGAACTGGCAGCTTGTTGATTGACGTCTCGAATATGCCGCAATCTACTCCGGAATAGTTAGGGAAAAAGTGGGTAAAAAGTCTTCACAACAAAGGTAAAATGGTAAATGGTAAAAATATATTTACTTTTCCCCTTTTTATTCATTTTTTCATGAAAATATCAGGTTTTGTAAATATTTTGACCTATTTTGCCTCAAGGACTCGATAATACACTTTACCTTACTTGTGCATCGACAGATGATGGATGTTCGACGATGGTGATGAGTCACATTTTAGCTCTTTTCTCGACTCGTTAAAATCATATGAAAAGATAGCCGACTATTTTTTTCCTTTTTGACTCGTTAAAGAGAATAAAAAAGTGGGATCCGCTTTCAGCTCTTTTCTGACCCTTTAAAAGTGAAAATATGGCCAAGCCCTTGTCGTTTTGAACTCGTTAACAGATCTGAAACATTGTGTGCCTAGTATAAGTTTACCCCTTTTTTCGGGTTGGGAGGCATTATTTACGAAAAAGTTACTCCTTGAATGAAATGGTCAAGAAGTTCTCTCAAGTATTGTTTTCTACCTTTTCGAGCTCGAGAGACACAAATGTATATAAAGAGACCATGTGGAGTTTTCTTTTACGTGTCTTTTTCAAACTCTCTAAACATGAAAAAGATACCGAGTTACACCTTTGCCAGACTTGTTAAACTATTAAACGACCTCAAATTCATCATCATGATGGACATGAGCTTCTGCTTCCTAGGGCTCATTAAACTTACTAGGTCGGATTCGTCCGAAGGATGAACTTACAGTGAAAGAATATGCTATCCCCTTCAAGCTTGCGATTTAGAAAATAATTGGGGTACTTTCCAGAAATGGTGGGGGGAAATTTGGACATGGTCAAGATATTTCAACTGAGGGCACCTCTATCGCTTCATGGATTCAGGATTTTTCACCCTCCCCGAGTTTTCACCGATTGTCCTCTAACTCGTAACCCTCCCTCACCCATTGGGCATGGGGGCAAAGCCTTATATGAGTTATACTCCATTACTTGGCCAAGTCGATGCTTACTCATCATGGAAACGGTAAAACTCCAGTGTCCTTCTATGTTGATCGATTACCTAAGTCCCAACATGGACTCCCTCAAGAATTACTATGCTTAGGTCATCTTGAATGGTTACTTGTACTCATTAGTGTGCATTCCATTTATGTACAACGTGGTTTTTTGTGATAGTTTTCAAATAGATTTCTTGTTTACTATGCTTTTCTTGCTTTTCAGATGTTTGTTACTCCTCATGTTGGTTTCGCTAATGGTGCTTGTCTTAGCACCCAGAACCTATCATCCATGGCATGGGCTATCTATGACTCTAACGGTGAGTTGATTGACTTTCGAGGTATTTTCCTAGGCTACACAACCAACAAAATTGTTGAATATAGTGCGGTCATCGAACTGTTGTCAGAAGCCATCGCTTTGGGAATCAGAGAATTAGTTGTCAACCTGGATTCACATCTTTTCATCCTTCAACTCAACGAGAAATATTTCATCAGGAACCCTTAAACATTGAGAATGTAGCTCTGTATCCGTCTATTGGAAAGGCACTTTTATTATATTACATATCATCATATTCCTAGACGCATGAATACATTGATAGATGCATTAGCTAATTATGTGTTGTATAGACATTTACCAAACATGTGAAAGATAAGACAAACCATTTGTACCATAATAGACAGGAAAATACAACACACACACACACACACACACACACACACACATATATATATATGGTGAAAATGTTTTATACATCAAAACCCCAAAAAATAATGTGTCTAAAATAACATCAACGGCTCAGAGGCCTCATACATCTGTGGCACGCAGGCCTCAAAAATTGTAAGTGATGGACCTAGGAAATAATAAGCATGGTGATCATGGTAGCATGAGACAACTCATACAACATGAGTCAACAATTGATGGATTCGATCTGAGACTCCCACCGTGTGTCTCTAGTATTGACGGGGAATGTCTCCTATCCAAGCATACTCTGAGATACCATGAGTTAACCCCTCAAGGTTCATTGCGATCCCCTCCTCATTGTTGCTTCCTTCCCAGTAAGGGGTGACAACATCGATAGGGCAGGGGACATACTTGGCTATCGGGGACATCCCAGTTGGACGCTCTAGTCCAACATCTGCATAAACAAGAGAAATATTATAAGCACATATATACCAAAAACAATTAAAATATCTCAAAATAGAAAATTTGATTTTTTACCTTTGTCATCGAAGTCCTCTCCATCTAGTAAGGGCATGTCTGGATCTCCATGGAAATCAATATCGTTGTATGGCCAGTCCTCCATGACGATCTTATGTCATCGTAGCCATGAAAAGGATGCAGGTTGGTATGACATATGCTGACCCCCAGTGATCCTGGGCATCATACGACTCCAGTGGGCCATTCGTGAATAGCGTGGCATAGGAGGATCCACCTCAATCAGCTGATACTGGAACAATGTTACTCATTCTGGGAAGAAGGTCACAAGTACAGATTTGAAGCAAAATTGCTTCAGATTCCCCGCCTTGGCTTTGGACAACTGGCACTTGATGTTCATCTTCGTGGCCTTTGTCCAGTTGAAGATCATAGGAACTGTGTAGTCAATAGCATAAAGGAACTTTGACTTGTTAGTCTCATGTTCCACCTGGGACCTAGCCACTCTATTCATAGTCAACAAAATCACCCTTAGTGTTAGATCCCGCACATTGGAAATCTCTATCTTCCCACTCTTGGATTTCAGGGCCTCACGGCAGTGCTCGGCAAGTAAGGAAGATATTCTTGCCTCAATCGGATGTGGCCCATAAAAGTTCACTGGCTCACCTCTGCAAGACAGTCGCGTGATGAACTAAATATTTAAAGTTTCCAACTCTAGCTCTTGGTCGCCAATAACAAAAATATCCTGATTAATGTCCCAAATGCTAATCAGGCATCGAAGTAACTCGGGTTGGGTCCGTAAGAAAGAATTTGAGGTGCTCACAAGCCCTCAAAGCCTCAAGGCAATTTCGATCATTCATTGTCTGGGTGTCAACATCTTCATGTTCCCGTTCTTTCCAATCCACCATTTTCGGCGACTCTCTCCTGCAAAAGCCATTAATCTGAGTCAATAATCATCCTTGGCACATAAAATTCAAGTTTAAACGATTAGTTTTTGAGAAAATAGGAATTTTCCCTATCCACGGCGTTGGAGTGCCTGTTTTAAAAATAGTTGTGCCGATTGGCGTGGATGTCTTTGTTAATCACCCTCGGCCGGCGCGATTACGTGCCTGGAAATTGCGCTGACCGAGGACGAAAAATATTTTCAAAAACCTCCTTAAGAATCCAAAAAAATGGCTACAGGCATAAGTAAAAGCATGAAAATGGAGCTCAGGGCTTTGGCTATTACCTAGAACTAGCAGCATGTTGATTGACCTCTTGAATCTCCCACAATCTACTCCGGAATAGTTAAGGAAAAAGTGGGTAAAAAGTATTCACAACAAAGGTAAAATGGTAAATGGTAAAAATATATTTTTTTTCCCCTTTTTATTCATTTTTTATGAAAATATCAGGTTTTGTAAATATTTTGACCTTTTTGCCTCAAGGACTCGATAATAAACTTTACCTTACTTGTGCAGCGACAGGTGATGGATGTTCGATGATCGTGATGAGTCACGTTTCAGCTCTTTTCTCTATTCATTAAAATCATATGAAAAGATAGCTGACTATTTTTTTTCCTTTTTGACTCGTTAAAGAGAATAAAAACAAGGGGTCCGCCTTCATCTCTTTTCTGACCCTTTAAAAGTGAAAATATGGCCAAGCCCTTGTCGTTTCGAAGTCGTTAACAGATGTGAAACATTGTGTGCCTAGTATAAGTTTACACCTTTTTCGGGCTGGGAGGAATTATTTACGAAAAAGGTACTCCTTGACTGAAATGGTCAAGCGGTTCTCTCAAGTATTGTTTTCTACCTTTTCGGGCTCGAGAGACACAAATTTATGAAAAGAGACCATGTGGAGTTTTATTTTACGTGTATTTTTCAAACTCTCTAAACATGAAAAAGATACTGAGTTACACCTTTGTCAGACTCGCTAAACTATTAAACGACTTTGGGTTCGTCATCATGATGGATATGAGCTTTTCCTTCCTAGGGCTCATTAAACTTACTAGGTCGGATTCGTCCGAAGGATGAACTTACAGTGCAAGCATATGCTATCCCCTTCAAGCTTGCGATCTAAAAAATAATTGGGGTACTTGCCAGAAATGGTGGGGGGGAATTTAGAAATCTATAAATCGTGTCGACAGCGTACTCTTGAACATGACACTCTTTGCTTCATGTTGGGTTGGGACATCCTCCTTTGTATCTTTGACCTTCCTGGGTTTGGGCCATTCAATTTTGACTTCCATTTGATCTCTGCCACGTCATCATGACCACCGATCCTATGGATCCCAAAGCTTCCAAACTTTCGGTTGTGTCACTGATATGTTCAAGAGTTGTCCTCTTGGAATTACACTTACCTCTGATTCTTTGTATCATCCAAAATCATTTTGCATCCTCTCATCTTGCGTTGATGATGTGCGATTCATTATGGCCCTCCTTCGACATGGTCACTTTCTGTAGACTTCAACTCATTATCCGAGAAGTTAACCAAGAGACTCCCTTCTAGTACCTTATAGCTTGCATGCCATAGTGGCAAGTTCTTCACACTCGATGATGAGCTCACATCATTGGCTTTCAATCGAGTGATTTCGCAGATGTTGAAATTCAGTTCTTGTATTCAAATTCCATTGATTGTGATAGTAGTACCTTGAGGACCATTGTCATTATTGGTGGTTTCTCTAACGCTTGTTAATAGTTTACATCATTGACTGGTAATCAAGCGAATATCTAGCATGTTCAATGTAAACACATCTATTCGCATGCTAGGATCAGTACTTTGATTGGATCATGTTGGAGCGCAAGACCCTAGACCCAGATCACAAAAATTCTAGGTTACGAAGTGATGTGACATGATTATGATGATATGCATGGCTCTCTTAGATGGCTGGCTACGACCAGATCATGAGTTATCATATGTGATCATTTTCATAATTGGATGGTTGTGCCCATACCTGGATCCATTTACATGATCATTCTCTAGATGGCTATATCCATGCCACGATTCATGTATCATTTGATAAAGATCTTAGTTTATGTATATGTATCAGTACTTGCTTGTAGGTTTTCTGGTGGCAGACTAGTTCCCCACACTGATGTATAAATATTTTCATCCCTCACTCCAGCTGGGCCTTCACACTTTAGGGGGCATCTATTACACAACAATTTCTCACTATCCCTATACTTCCCTTTCCTTTATCCCAAAGGACCTCTATAGTGAACCCCACATGCTTTGCCTTCAGGAAGAAACCCCCATTGTGTCCCTCTCCATGAGCATATAAATTTCCTTTTGCAGCATTTCCCCTGAAACCTCTGTTTTTCCCAGTTTACAAGACTGGCACTAATGGCCTTTATCTCCCTCATGCCAATCTTTAGATATTAGCACTACTCCTCACACCGACTGGAGCGACTGAGCTATGCTCCAGTCATCTCGGTCCTGTTATGAAAAGTTTTTTAAACAAGAGCCAAAGGTTCTAGCTCTAGAGGCTCTATAACGGAAGTCTAGTAAATGGTTTGGCCGGATGGGGTCGAAGATGACAATTTGGCCTCCTTTCCCCTATAATGATGGAACTACCTCAAGGGATAATTTTTTCTCCCATGATAAGAGGATCCATATCCCATCTGTATTTCCTATATAAACCTCCCTTCTTCCCAAGCACAAACTAGTTGCTAGTTGCAGTTATAGTTTTTGGTAGAGTGTTGATGCTATTTTGGTTTAGAGTACACAAGAAAGCTATTACTAGTTGTAGCTATCTAGTTGTGTGAGGGAGAAGTGTGTTTTGGTTTGGAGTGAAGCCTAAAGGGAAGAGATCTAAAATTATTATTGTTTGAATCCATCGTGGAATGCTAGCAAAAGTGTGTGGGAACCTGGTCTTGTCAGAGGAAGACTACAACGTCAAGACGAATGGTTGTAATCTCTCTTTGATATTAGTATATGCAAATATCAATTTATTTCCTACATGTTTTGTAATAATACATATTCATGGCTTAATGTTTCTTGACTTTTTAAGTAGGTTTAATTGAAATTTGTCTATTGTTATGTTTGTTATATGTTGTTGTCTACTTGTTTCAGGAGCTTGAAGAAGGAAGAGAGAGATCGCTGGAGCGAGCAAGCGAGGAAATCATTAGATAGGATAAGAAACCAAGAGGTAGGCCCTCTTGATTGATTATAACCTAAGGAAATATTCCATAGAATGTATCTATTGTGGCTAGACCCATTATCGGGCTAAAGGAATTCATTCGTGTCTGCATTTATAATTTTACTTCACCATAAGTGGTGTAATCGTGACTTTGGTGAACAAGTGTGTGACTCTGCAGAAGATCGAGTGTGATGTATGAAAGATTATAAAAAATGAGGGGAAATGAGTGAGCCCCTTAGGATCCTATAGAAATACACAACTTAAAAGGAACACACAAGCATAAAAGACATCACAAGTTAGCCTGCAAAATAATTCTCATGTTAACCATGATGAAAATAAACAACAACATGCATTCAACAAGATTCATATTAATGCAAAAAAAATAGTTCGTAAGCATTAGCATAAGTGAAATAATATATATTTCAAACATAACAAGAATAGTCCTAATACATTCACAACATATGCATGAAAATGTGTCGGATCTGCGATTTTATTAAAGTGAAAGTTCCAAGCATACATATACCATTGACGAACAACTAGCCTCAATAGTGGAACATGAAATCTACACCTGCTACTCCAAAGAAAGATACTGCTTCTATGCTATAGGGAAGCCAAGGATCTCAACCAACTCCCAAGCTCTTGATTCTAAGCTAAAAGCCTAGCCAAAATCTTGGCCCCCAAAATCCCTTTAGATGAGTTATGAGGACATATTTATAACAAAAGGGGTGATTATTCATCTCCCTTTTGTGACTCTTGAACTTCTCTTATGACTCTCCAACTTCTTTACAAAATGATTTTTCACATTCCACAATTGACAATTAGAAGTCCACTTACAAATTTATTACAAAAGAATATTACAATATACTCATACCAATATAGGACAAAACTGATTAGAGCGAACTAGACAAACTAATCAAACAAATAAGTCAATATTGAGTTTGGGGAAACTCCAGCTCAAGAACTTTGACTTGTAGGTTCTCAATCACATGATGGTGCCAAGATTTGTACTATGCGATGACTTCACCAAACTGTGCGATGGGATCAGGCTGAAAGAAGACTCTAACCTCCATGGCATCTAGGTACATTGATTTGGACCCAGTCTGAGTTTCCTTCTTAAGCAAGAGCAACATGGTATTTATCTGAACTGTTCCAAGTATTCTTCGACCTCCTGCTTGACTTGATTCCTGCATTTGGCTTCAATGAGTGAGCCAACTGATGGGATCTTATGAGATTTCACCATGATATCCACACTATTGTACAGTTGTGCATATGAGGCCTGAATATTGGCGATGAATGAGGTGAGTTGTTTGTTGCTCTGAATGATCATCTACACTTTTTTCTTTTTCCATCTTTTCCTGTTGCCTTGTTTTCTTTGCCAATTCAGATAGTGACCCTTTATATTGAAATCACCACTCATTCACAGTAGTGTTGGCTATATGGAAATCCTTGGGAGATTTACACTATCCTTATACTTCTGCTTCATGTCATGCAAGTGGATAAATTCTTTATGCATGGTGAAAAGATCTTCATACAAGCTCCACATAGTTTTTCCTAATGTCGATACGTCACCAAGTATGGCTACCTTAAGTTCTTCCAAATATACTTGCATGGGAGCTGTGTTTTAGACCTCTACCCAGAGTTGTTCAACTTCTTGCCTCACATCTTGTATGTTATTTGCCAAATGTTTGTTCTCAGCCATCAAATAGCCCATGCTTGAATTTGTAGCACCTGCAAAGGCCAAGTTGGCTGTGACAATAGAATTTGGATTCCTTCTGGTGTCTATCACAATTTCCCTTTCTATGATGAATGTGGGAGATGCGATATCATCTGGAAAATTTTTCTTCCTTTGTTGTAAAATCTTCCTTTGAAGCTTGTTGTAAGTCACATTGTATATGTCCATGACCAAACTCTCATCAAGAGGAACAATTTCCTCTTCCTCACTCAAAACTTTCTATTCTATCGAAGGAGGGGGAGACTAAATGGTGACTTGTTGAGTGCCCGACATTAGATCAACATATTAATTCAACATTTCCGGTTCCACCTCCATGTCTTGAATCGCAATCAAATCCTAAATTTCTTGAGTGATCTCCTTGTCCTACAAATATTCACTCTCCTCCTATGGTAGTTAGTTATTCTCTTGTTCCTTGACTTGTTTCCATTCTGCTTCTTGTCGTTCCCTTCTCCACTTTTTTTCTTCTTCTTCTTGTCTTTGTATTTCTTCTTCCAATATCCTCTGATATTTTTCTTCCCTTTACTTCAACTCTTCCTCCTTCTTCCTTTTCTTCCTCCTCTTCTCTTCTACTATGTCCGCTTTCAAGATGATTAGATCTTCTTTCACCTTGTAGCTTTGATCTTCCACTGGACTATGCACAAGTTTCCTTTGGTCCTTCTCGCACACTGGGTTGTGCCTTTCCACTGGTACTACCTCTGAGGTGACTTCTTTCTATCAAGTAACATGTGATGTTCTAGCAAAGCTAATTGGTTCACAGGACTTGGAGGCATTATAAAAAAATTTCCATGCTTCCTCCTCAAATCTACAAAACGTTCCACTTGACCACTGATAATGAATCCCCGTACAGTGGTATTTGAAAACATTCATAGGATCATACGGATTGAAGTCCAAATGACTGAATGTGATTTTTTCAATCTCCTCAACCTTGTTGGCTGCAACTTTCAAATTCTTAATTTCATACAATCCAATATGCAAACGAAGAGCGGGCCAAGGTTCTTTATTATTCGTATGAAGAACTATTAATAACCCTCTCGAAATATGGTAAGAAACTTCTGACATGACTAATTTGTTGGTGGCATACCTCAGCAGAAGATGTGGTGACTTCTGCCCATCGAACACTTTGAGGAAAGTACCATCTAGTGAGGCAAACCAATCTACTATCTCCGACACTACTTCCATTTCCCCATGTGACATGCAAGGTGGCTCTTCCTCAACTAATAACTTGTATGATGGAATGAGGAAGTGATTAGTCAACATTCCCATTAATCCTTTGTGGTTGCACTTTAGAAGAAACTTGTAGTAGATATGAAAAACATAATATCTTGGTGTCCAAGTCCAATTCATGCCATGAAATGAATTGTGAGCACAAATTGCATCTAGCAAGTAGGAAGGCATGTAAAGTTTGGCTTTCTTTCCCTTGGGAGGATTCTAGGAATTAGCTACATGGATATTCAGTTCTTGATCCAACAAGTCAAACCAGCCAAATGGATTTCTTTCGTTCACAACCTCGTTTAGAAAGAATGCCCACCCTTCGGTGAAGGTCTTAGTATTATGTTAACGATAGATCCTACAACATAAAGTTATCAAGTACTGAGAAGCCCTCCTAAGAGAATTTGGCTTGTAGGTGTTGGCTCATTGTCTGACGAAACTTTGTTAGCTCTTTCACCCAGCCTTTGAAAACATCCTTTGTGTTCAAATAGCTGGTGGTAGCATAGAAGTAAGAATCCATGAGTGATTCTAGCTCCAACAATCTGGTGCCAGGAAAGAGGGAAGCCTTTGTCTATTGTAATTGTTAAGAGTCATAGTCTTGGAATCTATATGTGAAATTATCCAGCTAACAACATTTGCACATTGGAAAACCATATACCTGCATCCAATCTTATGTAACCCTAACTTTTATACACTGATATACACCTGTCAGTCCTCAAGATCGTCTTTGAAGCTTCCTGATGAGAAAGATTCATTTACTTTGTGCCATGATATATATGACTCCTTTTCTATAAAAAAATTGTGTATCTGCAAAAACTGGAAATTTCATTGGAGTAATCTGGACTGCCTTCATGGTGCTTCTTTCTATGGTGTCCTTTAAAATAGATCTTTTTGGTTCCATGATGATAGTAACTGATGAAAAGAATTGCTCAACAAATGCAATACATGTAGGAGGAAAAGCACTCATGGAAAACATGACTAAGCTTAAGAAAAATAACTCACAAAACAAGATCCTGGAAGCAACCAAAGTACTAAAGGGAAAATATGCGCAAATACTGAGCTAACAGTAGAGGTCCAAGAACTTCACATTGTGGATTATCAATAGCCAAGGGAGCAACTTCATTCTTGAGACTATGCAATGTGCAGTCTCAGCCTAGGCAGACTGAGGGAGAGACTGTGTATTGCTCAGTCTCAGGGGCCAAGGGTGAGGCCTCAGCTCTAGAACTGCACAATGTGCAATTGGGCTAGCCAAGTACTATGCATTGTGCAGTCTTAGAGGCCAAGCTTGAAGCTTGAGCCTTGGAATTTCGCAATGGCCAGTTGAGCAAGGCCAATGTTGGCCAAGTGAAGGGAAGATCTGCTTGGAGAGAGGATGGGAAAGTGACAGATCTAGATGATGGTTCAAGTTGGAGTGTATTTCTAACTGAGGAAAGATAAATAAATCAATATTAAGTACAAAGGGTCAACATGTGAAGGGAAAAACAAACATGTATAGGGAGTCACCAAAACTACGACAACTAATGGAAAAAAACAATAAAGTTGATTTGAAACTTATAAAAGGTGAACGACAAATTGAACCAACACTTGTAAAAGCTAGCATAAGTTAAAACTCCAAAAACCATGAAATGAAACAAGTAAAATAGCACTCAGAGAAGAAAAATGACAAAAAGCGACAGAAAAAGCGACAAAAGACAACAAAAGAAAACCTCACCCAAAAAAGCACCACAAGCTCCACTGAAGGCTCCTTGATCTCCTTGGGAAGGCTAGAGATCCAAGATCAAATATGAAAATGAGCTCTAGGGGCATCCATTATATAGATATATGATGATTAGGGTTTATGATGTGCATGCCTAAAATCAAGGAAAATTGGGCTCTTGGCGAAAGTCCAAAAATAACAACTTGTGTCATCATTTAGGAAACTAATTATCCACACCCTATTTTCTAGGGATTTCTTTTTTCCTTTACCTTTTTAGGAAACTACCATTCACACTTCCAAGGAAGATTGCATAGCTCCCAACCAATAGGCAACTTCTTGACTCAATGAATTGCGTAGTTTCTAAGCTCAAGGGTGTTGGGTTGTGTTATATTCTTTCCACATAGTTAACAGGGTGTTTGAGGGGTACCCATAACCCCACTTTATGGGGTCCAGGGCAGCGCCCCAGAAAATTTTGGTTTTGGACCCTATGTTAGGTT
>APFE030052628.1:2447-17978 GCA_000404065.3 Pinus taeda | reverse complement strand
ATGGTTTTCGGTCCATGGTATTGGATGCTTCGGCATGTATAAATATGTATTGTAACATTGAAAGGAATATAATGAAAAATCAAGCTGTCCCGGTTTTGGGATCCAGTGGGAAATCTCTATGTATATGTGTTTTATGTGTTATGCTCTCGCATTTTTATTTTTCTTGTGGTTTAGAATTCGTATGCAGGTAATTTTTGTACAGGGTTAAAACCTACAAATTTGTCTCAGGGGTTGATCACCTAGAAAGGTTGGTTGGCTCTTGGAGGTTTTGTAACATGTATGGAAGTTCATAATGGCTTGGTTTGGTCGATTCCACTTCCTTAACTATACATGGGGATTTGAATCAAATCATAGTATCCTCTCGTCACATGTTTACCTTAGCGGACAAGTTATCTTGGGTAAATGTGGGAGGAGGGTGTTACAAAGTGGTATCAGAGCATGGTTCAACACTTGGACTGAATGGTCAGAATTTGTTTGTCATGCATGCATGTAGGTTGTATATGTGCTTGATGTGTATCCATGGTGATGGTCATTGTTACATTTGTGTTTTCATGTATAAGTTAATGATGTTGTTGTTGGCATGTGTTTGTCATGAATGCATGTCGGTTGTATATGCATTTGTTATGCATGTCAGTGTCTATAGGTTGTTATGCAAGCATTATTATGGTTATGCATGCATAATAGGTTAGATATGCATCGTGAGGTCATTGTATGTAGTTATGTCATCATGATGTTGTTGATAAGACATGATGTTGATATGTTGGCTATGATAGAGCAGGAGATGCAGACTATTAGAGCGAGGTTGCAACACTAAACTTTGGGGTAAGAGAAAATCATCATATGAGTAGTGTATGTTTGGCATGCAGGTATGCTAGTTAATGGAATGTTATATGCATTAGGGTTATATACATGTTTGTCATTATATTGTTATTGTGGTTACATGCATGATAGATGCTAGTGAACTAGTGTGCTCATATTCACATGTCGAATAGTCATGAATGATAGTAACTTGTTGTTATATGCATGGCGGTCATATGCATAATGATTATGGTCATTTCATTTCAGATCTTGATGTATATGTATCATGTTAATCTGGATTGATTGTGCAGACGAGATATCCCCCCCGAGATACATTAAGGTATGAGTTTGATTATGTCATCTATTTGGTGTTTGAGAGTTTGGTGTCTATTATGCCATATAGTTGTCGTTGAATGTTTGATTAATTGCATGATATGAGTATGTGTCTCTAAGATTTCCTAAAGGAATGATCATGTTTCAAGACGTTTGTACTAACACATTATGTGGTGAGATAGCCAATATGTACTTCAGTGTAAGTGGAAGTTAGTCATAGTATTATGATTAATGTCTATGATTTGCCTGTTGATTATGACATGGATGATTAGTCTTGGTAAAGTTTGATTTCAAATTAATATACACGACGTCTTGATCTTTGGAACATGTGGTTGACATGTGTGAGCAGTTGCAGGGAAACATGCTTGGTAATAGCATGACAAGGTAACAATGGATTGTTTATATAACTAACAGTTGGGTGATGTGATAACACATAATAAGACTCAATTGCAACAAGGTAAAAAAGTAAAATAAAGGAATTGCGTGAGAATTTATTTGGTTATGTTTGGAAACCACAATTCCAAACGAATGAGTGTTTTGCATACAGGATGTCTTCATAACCTAGATTTTTTCTGACATTATGTGGATATATGTTATCTTCCCGAACATGTATTTGACAGATATAATAATTGGTTTCCCTTTATAGTTGGATCCATCAAGGAAATTGCAGTCCCTTGAGAGGTAGCATGGATGTGTTCAGTTACAAGGCAGTGTGTTTGTCATGACAAGGTAAAGTAACTGGTATATTGTATATTTATTTATGCACTGGAAATTGTGTTTTTATGGCAGTATGATGCAGGGAATTGCATGGCAAGGAGACTGCCATGAAATCTTGAAGAAGGATCACGTTATGCTTTCCCTTAGAAGCATTGGGAACCCATGGGGATTGAGTCATGGTGTTTGTTGCTTGTTTTGTGTTTTCGGTCTTTTGTGATTTGTTTGTGCTTGATTGGTAGTTTTGTGTATCACTGGTGCATGGCCATGCCACTTTATTTGTGGTGTCGTACTGTTATTGGTTTTCCATGGTTTTATTCTTGGTTGCTTTTGGTTCTTGCCCTTTTATGTTTTGAGGGTAATGCGCTTTGGTTGGGGAAGGAGGAAGTTAATGGAGCTCGAGGAGAGATGAATGAAACCTAATAGATAATGTAAGACCTAGATGAAGCCGATGCATATATAAGGGAAACTTAAGGCAAGAGTATGACACTCAATTGGATTGGTTGGGTCCATTATGATAAATGGATGGTGGTAAGGCAGTCATGAGAAGGGTAACAGAAAGGTGAAGTAAATGGATTTGAGGCACCAGATGCCTTGGCTATGTTGGGGATTGTTGTTCTCAATGTTGTACATGCGTTTCATGGATAAAGGGAGTTCTCTTAACCTTGAACTTATTGTTATTTGAAAATTATGTTGTGACAATGATGATGATGATGATGTCTCTATATGTATATATGTATGTATGTATGTCATTGTCTGATAAGGTCATCAAAGATCATGATTGTTTTATGCTAATGTTTATATGTATGTATGTATGTATGTCATTACCTGGAAAGGTTGTAGGGTATCATTCTTGTGGATAAATGATTGCTTATGCAAGTGACTAGTGTTAGCACTCCATAAATTTCTCTAGGCTAAATAGATAAATTCCATAGGTAACCACAAACCACTTTTAGGCTAGAATCTAGCCCTTCTAGCCTTGGAGAGGGCTCTCTCACTTGGGTTGTTTGAATAATATGATATTAGGCTAGGTATGGAGCTCAATTAAGTGTGCTTTTTTAACGGGTTGTTGGTAAGAAAGGAGACTGGCCCATTGGGCCTGGAGTCATGTCAAAGTTACTATTTGTCCAGTGAAATGATGAAGAGAGAAAGGGTATTTTTCACGGGGGCAAGGTATGCAGCCTTGGTGATGCAATCAAATTAAATTGTTGTAGGAGGGTGAGTGTGAGAAAGGTGAAAATAACACTTATATCATTAATATTGTAAATGAATTCTAAATACTACTTTAATAGGAAAACACAGATTACTTTCGGAAAACTAAATCATAGCTCCATCACGATGAATTTTTAATTAAACATCTCATTCTTCCAAGAACAAAGACATACATTCAAGAGATTTAAACACATAAGACAAAATTAAAAGTAAAAAGAAAAACAACACCATCAAGATCTAACACATGAATCCCTGCAAATCACCTTCTGTTTTTCATTCACTCGCAAAAAGTTTTGAGAAAATACAATGCACTCAAGGAGTCTCTCTTTATAATCTAACCAAGACAAACTTTTGCACACTAAAAATAATGAAATATATACAATTAGCTCATCTTTGGGCTTAGGGGGTCTATCTCAACCATTTTCCCAAACACGGAATCAGTTACATTTGATTCAGAAACCGAATTTCTCGAAAATAGGGACCAAATTTCTGGAAATAATTGTCAAATACCATATCATATCTCTTGATCCATAATAGATGTTACAAAACTGAAGGAGGTTTTTGTAGATAATATTGTTATTGAGAGAAAAATCTCTCATTTTTCAAAAATTATCCTCTAGATCCTCGGAATCGGCACCCAAAGATCATGGCTAAAACAAGAAATAACAAAACCTAAAAAATAGGGTGTAAAGATTCATCTGAATCTTCCAATTGATGACACCTATTACAAAATGGAAGGACGTTATTGTCATTTATCTTGTGTTTGAAAAAAAACATATGTTACGTTTTCAAAATCCATCTCCATTTTTTTAAGTGAAACTGTAAAAAAATGCAGCGTCTCCCCTGCCTCCTTTGTGCAACGACTGCGTTTTTTTAATATCTCCCAAATGGTGAGTCTTATGGAGCTGAAATTTTTACAGAAACTTACTATCATCATACATCATCTCCAAAACAAATTTTACCCAAACCTGACTCATGGATCTTGAGAAAATCCAAAAATGGTTGTAGGTGACAATAGCTTGTTTCTCAAAAACTGTGAAGCATTTTGGGCTGAAATTAACTGAGTTTATTCATCTCACCCCTATGCATATATTATAAAATTTTCAGGGCAAATGGGTACAAGGTTTAAGAGATATGGTGAAAATGAGTTCGCACAACGCACTTTAGCAGTAACTTGAACTTGTAGATATGCAACGCTCTTTCTTTCGACCTCAAATGAATAGAAAGACTAAAATGACAAAGATTCCTATAATATAGGACCCTAACATTGGCTCCAATGGTGATGGAATCCTCCCTGCAAGGTGCCAAGAACACCTTAGACCATGTGCCTTATCCATTGGGCTGATCCCAAACTCAATTTTCCAATTGTAGCCTGTAACCTGCTCTCTTCCCAATCTTCAACACACAACTACAAACTTAAAATAAATGTTGAAAATAAATACCCATATGCCAAAACAAATTGTTGGAAACTGGCACACTGTTGAAATGGAAATCTGAAAAGTATTGAAGAAGATGCTTCAAACCATTGAGCTTATTCACACTGTTATCTACACTAAACTAGTGAATAGCCTGCTCACTCAAATGATACGAAATTTCCAGTGAGCAAAGCAAGGAGATGGCCACTCCCTGGACATTTTCTCACACCCTCTGTAAGCAGACAGAAAAATGATACATAATATCAACTCAAATTCTAGATGAAATTGAAACCTATGCTCTATAAACAAGACAAAATCTGACTTCACCGATGATTCAAATAGGTTGACAAAAGAATCTTGAAGAATGTGCATAGGCATCTCATCATGATGAATAAAAACAGTCAGAGAAGATTCATATATTATTGTTGGTTGTCCTATATTTTCAGTTTCAAAATCACTCTAAAAAATATCAGTAGACTATTCATTTTTACTTTCAAAGGAGTGAAGAGAAACAAGTTCTTGCACATGATCCTCCTGCATATGTAAGAAGCTACCAACAAGGACTAGTTCACCGCCTAAATTTCCCATGTAAACAATGTCAGAGATGTGATTTTCATAGATTTTTTCATGAGACAAAAATTCAACAGAAGAATGACATGAAGGAAATTTTGAAGAATTGTCTTCATCCCTGTTTTCGTCACATGAAACATGACAATCATGCTGCAAATAATCATTAAAATCATGGGATGTAATATGGCATTCATCAAGCAAATCTAATTGGTCTTTAGTCATGAAAGAAAACATTGTTTGTTGGAAATGTTTTTGTATATCAAGGCTGCTAAACTATACTAGTTCTTCCTCATGATCACTTAAAAACTGACAAGACTGATGTAAATTTTCTTCAAACTCAAGTGACAAATTATAACTTTTTGCATCAGTATGTTGATCTATTTCATTTTCAGGTAAGAGCGAAGTTATCATTTCTTCTTGGTGATGAAAAGGGTTCTCGTAGTAAGCTTCTAGGATTTCTTCATTCATGAACTCTTCATCGCCATAAGAATTCTCCAAGTTTTGAATGAAATCCTCAAAATGGTCAGAACATTTCTCAACAAATGACAAAGAAGGATGAGATTCTTTGTATTTCTCAAAAAATACTAGATGGAAATATTTAAGGGAATACAAGCTACCAGGTGGCAAACCTTCATACCAATATCTCGCTTTTTTCTCCAAGGTAGCCATGAAAATCTTCATGAAATTGAACCTTAAGTCTACGCACATGCATGTGAAATTTAACCAAGTGAAGAGAAGCATCATCCCCTACCTGATCTCTAAATTTTGGTAAATAAGTTTGCCAATCTACATGAGGCATGTGATTTGGAAAACCTAGAATGTGATCTTGACCTAAAGGAGCATACCTTGTTGCTGAATTCATTTTCGGCTAATAGAATTGCTAATAAAACTCTGATTTCTGGATCTGGCTGCCAGTGGAGTCTTTGGATCAGGTTGAAACTTGATTGGACTCACCAAGTGAATAGTACAACCTTCATGTGTCTGACTACTATCCATCATTAACAATCATATCTGAAAATTTGATGATATTTCCCTAGGAAGATGGAACCTTTCGCTCCCTGGAAATGACGCCAAAATGTTAGCACTCCGTAAATTTCCCTAGGCTAAAGAGAGAAATTCCAGAGTAACCACAAACCAATTTTAGGCTAGAATCTGGCCCTTCTAGCCTTGGAGAGGGCTCTCTCACTTGGGTTGTTTGAATAATATGATATTAGACTAGGTATGGAGCTCAATTACGTGTGTTTTTTCAAAGGGTTGCTAGTAAGAAAGGAGACAGGTCCATTGGGAATGGAGTCATGTCAAATTTATTATTTGTCCAGTGAAATGATGAAGAGAGAAAGGGTTTTTTTCATAGGGGCAAGGTAGACAGTCTTGGTGATGCAATCAAATTAAATCATTGTAGGAGGGTGAGTGTGAGAAAGGTGAAAACAACACTTAGAGCATTAAGATTGTAAATGAATTCTAAAAGCTGCTTTAAGAGGAAAACACAGATTATTTGGGAAAACTAAATCAGAACACCATCAAGATGAATTCTGAAGTAAACATCTATTTCTTCCAAGAACGAAGACATACATTCAAGAGATGTAAACACATAATACAAACTTACAAGTACAAAGAAGCACAACACCATCAAGATCTCACACATGAATCCCTTCAAATCACCTTCTATCTTTCATTCACTAGCAAAAGAATTTAGAAAATAGAATGCACTCAAGGAGTCTCTCTCTCTAATCTGATCAACCCAACATTTTGCACACTAAAACTCATGAAATATATACAATTATCTCATCCTTGGACTTAGGGGGTCGAGCTCAACCATTTCCCCAAACATAGAATCTGTTACATTAGATTTAGAAACCGAATTCTAGAAAATAGGACCGAATTTCTAAAAATAACAATCAAAGAACAAATCATATATCTTGATTCATAATATATGTTATGAAACTGAAGGAGGTTTTTGTAAATAATATTGTTATTGAGAGAAACCTCTCTCAGTTTTTGAAAGTTATTCTCCAACTCCTCGGAATTGGCACCCAAAGATCATGATAACAAAACCTAAAAACTAGATTGTAAAGATTCATTTGAATCTTCCAATCTATGACACCTATTACAAAAGGGAAGGAGGTTATTGTAATTTATCTTGTTTTTGACAAAAACCGCTTTTAATTTTTCAAAATTCATCTTCACTAGTTTAGAAACCAATTTTGAAGTGAAACTGTTAAAAACACGGCGTCTCCCCTGCCTCCTTTGCGCAACGATTGTGTTTTTTGAATATATCCCAAACAGTGAGTCTGATTTAGCTGAAACTTTTACAGAAAGTTACTATCATAATGCCTCATCTAAAAATAAAAATAAGAAAATAACAACAACAACAACAACAAAAACAAAAAACAAACATGACTCACTGATTTCGAGAAAATCCAAAAATGGTTGTTGGTGACAATAGCTTGTTTCTCAAAAACCATGAAGCATTTTGGGTTGAAATTAACAAAGTTTATTCATCTCACCCCCATGCGTCTACTGTAAAAATTTCAGGGAAAATGGGTACAGGGTTTAAGAGATATGGTGAAAATACGATTGCGCAGCGCACTTTCACAGCAACTTGAACTTGCAGATATGCAGCACTCTTCCTTTTGACCTCAAACGAATAGAAAGGCTGAAATGAAAAAGATTCCTATAATATAGGACCCTAACAAATGGCATGAAGAGGTTCCTGGTCTTATGAGGAATCAAGTGGGAAGAGTAACCCTGAAAAATCTATGAGGTTGATATCATATGGATATGAATTGATATTATGTGATTATACTATGTCTATGTTATGGTAGGTAATGTTGAGGGATACATCAGCAGGATGAAAGTAGTGTGATCTGTGGCATGCTGGGGCAAGCATGGATGGTGGAAAGACACTAGAAGCAAGGTTGCCTTGTAAGGACGATGTGGTCTTAGGATGTGCAGTATTGGTGTTGTGTACATGTAGCATATGTAGTATCGTGTACATATGATGTTGTGTGCATGTTGTATATATGGTGTTGTGTGAATATTGCATATGCAGTGGTAGGTATAGATGGTGCTATGTACATGTCGGATATGCAGTGTTGTGTACATATCGTACTGTGCGCATATTGGCTATGCAGTGTTATGTGCATATGGTGTTGTGTGCATGTTGGATATGTAGTGTTGTGTACATATGGTGCTATGTACATGTTGTATATGCAATGCTACATACATATGGTGTTGTGTGCATGTTGTACATGTGGTGCTATGAACATATGGTGTTGTGTGCATGATTGTACAAGTGGTGTTGTGCACATGTTGTACATGTGGTGTTGTGTGCAGGTGGTGTTGTGTACATGTCATGCATGTGGTGTTGTGTACATGTGGTGTCATCTACATGTCATGCATGTGGTGTTGTCTACACATTGTACAAGTGGTGCGATGTACATGTGGCGTTGTGTACATGTTGTGCAAGCAGTGCCATGTACATGTCGTACTGGTGTACATGTGGTATTGTGTGCATGTCGTACATGTTGTGTTGTGTACATGTGGTACTACGTATGTGCATTATGTAGTCGTGGCATCGTGACATGTGTATTCATTGTGTTGTACTATGTGTATGTATGTGTAATGTGTTGTACATCAGGTCTAGATGTACGTGTCGTGATGTATATCAGGTGTAGGTGTATGTATTGTGTGGTGTCATATGCTGTGTGTGGGTGTATGTGTTGAGATATACATTGTGTATGTGTACATGATTGAAGAAGAGAAAACAACACCAGGTTCTTGCTGGGCAAGGCAACCAATCTGGTGTATGTACAGAAGGGCAAAGGACAAAGGTAGAAGAAAAGGACTAATTAAAGCATAAGTATCAATGTTTTATTTAAGTTTTATTATGCATGTGATCTATGATTATGATTTACGATCATTACATGTCATTTATGATTTTGGTTTATGATGATTACCTGCAATTCATGATTTTTATGTATGATGGTTGTGTTTTGTGTTAGAAAATTATATATTACAGAGCAATGGAACACATAAAATATTGCCGAAATATAAACACATAAAACAGGAGAGACACAGATATATGTGGTTCACCCAGTGTGGGCTACGTCCACGGAGAAACAGCCAGTCCTTATTTTTATATTATCCAGCAAACTGAAGAGATACAACCTACAGCAGATCCGTTTTAATTCCCTCTTTTCTCTTAATCTCCTCTCTCTTCCTCACTCAGAATACAGATATATATAGACACAATACAATTCTCTCATATATAGCGAGGGGTTGCCTTCTAGGGCAAAAAACCCTAAATTAAACATAACTTCTACCATCAGATGTCTGCCTAATGAACGGCCTAGATTGACTACAAAATTACAACATTTACGAGGCAATTTTACATCTATTCTTAGCTTTGGGGGTGCTGCCCATGATCCCCCCGCTGGGGGGGGGGGGGGGGGCTCCCAAAGGTCACAGCTGCCCCCCCTTGGACCCCCACCCCCCTGCAGCAAATATTTTACGGGCGGCAACGAACTGGGGTCCAATGCGGCGATACCTTTGAACACAGAAGATAATCAAGCTCCACACCCAACATTTTGAGCTAACCTGATGTGATATGTTTATAGATGATGATTTGGTCAAGAGATAGTTTGACTTGTTGTGACAGGAAGTCAACATAATTGCAAGTGTACCTTATTGACGAGCTACCGATGAGGTATGATGTGAATTTATTTCAACTTATTTTAAATCTAATGGCAGTTATGTGTTTGGTGCAAGAAAGCATGAAAATGCTCGATTGGGTGGTTGAAATCGACTACAAGAATTAGCAGCGTCGGTGAAAGGAATTGAAACATGCACCAGTATGCCGGTATAGCACTTCAAGAGCAGGGACATTGTGGGACACTGGTACCAATAATGTCCATTGATTGCCATGAGCATGCTATGATTGGTATGATGGTTTTGAGGCAAGGATATGTCTTGGTTTTTGGACTTCCCGTGTGAGGAAACCTTGCCAAGGGTGGGGTTGCCCGAGGGACTATGTAGAGGAGAAGGGAAGGTTGGGGATGGATTGTTATGGTCATTAGCATTGCCATATGGAATCATATTCACATTGGGAGTGTGCCCTGGAACAATGATTCAGTAACTGCTCACTGAGAGGACAAGTGGCACGAGTATTGTAGTGTTGGATATTGGATGCAACTTTGACTTTGGCAGTGGATTTTGGACTTCCTAGGAAGGAGGTGAATCCTAGTATTACTTTCAGGGTGGAGATGTGAGCCTCAAGATTCCCTTGTTGTTGATACAAGCATCATATCCTTTTATTTGTTGGTTGAGAAAATGTGCATATGTATATATGTCTATGTTATTGTAAATATCGTATCAAGTTATATTTATAAAGCTCCATAGACAGCATGATTATTTGTTTGTTGAAGCAAATGTGTATGAGTGTATATGTGGTTATT
This sequence comes from Pinus taeda, assembly GCA_000404065.3. NCBI lineage: Eukaryota > Viridiplantae > Streptophyta > Pinopsida > Pinales > Pinaceae > Pinus > Pinus taeda. The sequence goes on along the minus strand of APFE030052628.1, from coordinate 7,480 downwards.
ATTGTAAATATCGTAATGATTTGTGTTATAAATCTCCAGTAAATGGTATGATTGTCATATCTTTAGCAGTGGTCATTATAAATATTGCAACAAGTTGTGTTATAAAGCTCCATGGGCAATATGTTTTGTTTTCAGTGGTTTCTTGGTGTCATTGAACACCGAGAATCGTGTTCACCCAAGGGGAAGGGTTCTGTAATTGCCTCGGTTAAAAATTCATGTAAAAAATATAATACCAAGATCATGGGACACGTCTTCCAAGTTGAATGTTAGGCAAAAAACATAATGATGGGGATCACTTCTGATTAATTAATGGCTATGGAAATTTGCAAAGGCAATGGCAAAGCTTTTGGAAAGGAAAAGTGGCATTACTTGGCATTTTATTTATGAAAAAAATGGAAATTAAAAGAAAATGAAGGTGAAAGGTCACAAGTTGCATGTGAGGAGGAAAACGATGGAAAATTGAATAAATTAGAGGCCTCATTAATAAAAAGGCTTTTGAGGATCAGTGTGTGGCTTCTGTTAATTTTATCATGGAGCTCACTATTCTACTCTCTCTTTCTCTCATACTCTTAGAAACTTATAGTTTTCTTGGAGCACTCTTGGAGGAGTGTGGCATACTTGGGAGTTTGGAGCAAGAAGGCAAAGGAAGAGCAGGAAAGTGCCAGAGGACACCGACATCAGCAACTACAACGTGTTTTTCTTGTAGGTACCGAGTTGCATGTATGATTTCCTTGTTAGTTTTGGCATGCATGGCATATGCATGTTGTTTCTTGGTTATGATATGTCATTGGCATGGAGGAATGCCTGGATTGACGATGGATTTGCCTAAGCCTTGCCATTTCCTAGATAGCCATGGTGTTGTGGGTGTCTTTCCTTTTTTTTTTATTGGTTCTCATGTTCCTTATGGCTATGGGTAGAGTTACTAGTTCTTGGAAGCCTTGCTTGGACAAATGCTCTGGAATCCCTGTAACAGCTTGGGTTGAGTTACTAGTCCTGGAAGCCTTGGTTGGACAAATGCTCTAGAAGCCCTTGGTGGGTTGAGTTACTAGTCATGGAAGCTCTAGTTGGACAAATGCTCTGGAAGCCCGACAATATTTGTGGGTTGAGTTACTAGTCCTCAAAGCCCTGGCTGGAACAAATGCTCTGGAGCCCTACACAGCTTGGGTAGAGAACAATTTGATCATGGCTAGTGATGTCCAACCATGAGGTGGAATCACTGGTGGAGGGTTGAGGTGGTTTTGCCCCTGGAATCCCTGGTTTGGTTTTGTTAGATTTTTTCCATGAGATCCCACATTCATGCTTGGAATATGGCACGGGGGTGATTGGCTGAGAGAAAGATTTGGTTCAATCAATTTATGGTTGGATGGTACGTGGAAGTCCTAGACCTGGTTGCATTTTCATATGTTAATAAGAGCTTATTTCCTCTTGTATTTGATGGGTAAATATACTTGTTATATCCTTGTTATTTATGTTGGTTATATGTTGGTTATGAGCATGTTTTATGACAAAGTTGATGTATAGCTCCCATCATGTTTTTATTTGCAAATGAATGGACAATCAATATATGACCTAATATATGATAATGCATTTATTGTGATAAGGCAACAATGCTTCCTTACAGTTCTCAGATAAGTATGAAACCCCATATGCTCAGATCTGTTGTTATGACTTGTATAACGCATATTTGTGACATGTTTGACGAAATGTTTGTCATGGATAATAGGGGTCGAGTCAAGTCATTGATAAAATGTTTGATTATTACCCTTGTTTCAACGTTATTAATCATTTTTTAAGTGTTCATGAAGTTATGGGCAATCGCATGAGTCCTGGCCCTAAAAAAGTTGCACAAAGTCTAGGGTCGCTGGCTCAAAACTAGCTGAAAAAGTCCACAGTTGCTCGCATGTCATTGTTGTGGGAGCGACTGGAAGCCCTCAATTACATGCATGCCTTGTCATGGGAGCGGATAGGGGTCCAGGTCAGTGAAATGTCAAGTTGTCTCATGGGTTTATCACCTGGAAAGGTTGGTTGGCTCTTGGAGGTTTTGTAGCATGTGTGGAAGGTCATAATGGTTTGGTTTGGTCGGTTCCACTTCCTTAACTATACATGGGGAGTTTTTTCACATCATAGTATCCTCTCACCACATGTTTACCCCAACGAACCGATTATCTTGGGTAAATGTGGGAGGAAGGTGTTACAGGATCAATTATTGCGATGGAGACAAAAACCTTCAAAGTGATTAGAGTTGATTTTGCAACACTGGAGATCTTAGGTGAGGCTAACTGGTTGGGATTTCTTGGGATCCCAAGGCTTTGATGATAGATTGGAATTATAATTTTCCCAAGATTTTGATGCCAACATAGCTCGAGATAGAATTTAGAGATTGATATCACTGAGGACTCTATTAGTCGAGTCATAAGGCTCCCCTCTTCGAGTGAATGTTGGTATAAACATTTTAGAATTTTAAATGGGAGTTGAGTACCATTTTTAAATATTGCATCTCCTTTGCCTAATTTATGAAAAGGAATACTAAATAATGTTTTGGCGGAGCCATGGAATGAGAACACCCTCATTCTCCAACGATTTATTACTTGTGAGGGTCGATATAAATCGATATATCATTACCACACATGTATTCTGTTGAATCTCATGGTTGATAAATTATTGAATATGTCATGTTATAGGTCTGACTAAAATGTACACCCTGTATGAGGGTTTACAAATAAATAAATTAATAAATTAAATTAAAAATTAAAAATAATATAAAAAAATTATATAATATATATAATAATATCTTGAGATCATGTTATACCACAAAGGATTCATTAAAATGTTGGTTTTAGCTGAATTGCAGCAAGTAAAAATATCATGGCTTGCATTCTCGAAGGGAGTTACATCCCAATAGAGGTTGATTAAGCCCTAGGAAAGGGTCCAACCTCCAAGGGCTAGATTGGACCAATCTCAATAGCATGATATCGAGACCTCAAAACATAAGTACTCAAAACTGGTACAACATGGGATAGAACAATGGCAAGCACTATACCAAGTGACCCCAAAACCAAAGTCACTATGGAATTTGTTGTTGCCACCAACAACCCCCCTCCTTATGAAGTATTATTGCTAATACTAAATAAGTGGGGACCCTCAAAAAAAATAGTGAGTGTTACATTTTCTTTTTTAAATGAAACTTACAACATCATGGACTTAGGAAAATACCTTGGAAAATCTAAAAAACCTAAGTTTCATAATGAAGAAAATTAAATTTACTCCTTAAAGGATATCGCATCGCGCAAAGGATGAGAGGATACACCTTCTAAAGAGTTAAAATGATAAAAGGCGATATTGCGACGCGAAACTTCATCGCATCGCATATACTGAAGACAAACACTCACATTGAAAAACTTTAAAACATCGCCGATATGCGATATCACATATCGCACATCGCAAATATCACAAGAATTACACAAGATATGTGACACTGCGATATTGCGATATTGCGATATTGCGATACCACAATACTACGACACTGCAAAAGTGCGATACTGCGATCTGCGATAAAAACAGCACGATGATATTGCGACATTGTGATACTGCGATCTGCGACATCGTAAAGCAAAAACGCGGGACCCCTTCATCGCAGTTGGTTCTGGCTCATTGTTCGAGAAAACTTTTTAGCCAAGAGTTGGTGATGTATTTTAATGCGAATTAATGGGTTATTGCCAGTTGTTAATGAAGTAGGGTGTTGTGTTTTTCAAAAAAATAACTCACGTAAGGGGGCATGTCTTGTATATCTTCGGCATTTAAAAGTTTTCCTGTTATTAGTCCTTTATCATTACTTCTACCTCAATGTAAACTGCAGGAAAGAAGGAAGAAGCGTTATACAGGGCATTACGCAGAAAACAACAAGGAGGGAAGGCAGCGCTCCTATGAACATTTCGGAAGGCACACTTAATCCATTCAATGAAGAAAAAGAGCCGCAGAACTCTTCGGAGGCATCTATCATAGATTTATCATGTATAGTCATGGTTGAATGGATATTGAAAGACGTTGATGCCAAAAACAAACAGTTTAATTCTCAAGGTCAAGAGCTCACAAAAATACTATTTTTACAAATTTTGGGCTTTATATCGAATGAGAGAAAAAGGCGCAAGAGGAAAAAACCGCATCAGGGAAGCCCGGACCAAGAAACAAAGGCAGTTTCCGATCGCTAAGAAAAATTGTTCGAAAAGGAAGGTCCCTAGTTGCTCAGTCACTTGCGAGCCCCGAAAATTGCAAAAAAAACAGCGATAGAAGCAAACTGGAAACAGACGACTGAAGGAAAAGCAGAAGCAGTCCGAAAGTTAACCAAGTTGAAATGGGATTTTTACCAGGCATACATGGTAATGCTACACATTCATTGGATGATTCTCAAGCATATCATCAATTTTACTGAGAAGATAATGCCAGCTCTTGCCGTTTCTGTTTGCTTAACTCAACCAAAGGCGGAAGATAGTCAGCCAACTCTACTCAGAAAAACACGGAATGCTTGCGACATTAAGGAGCAAATTTAGAAATAGTTAGTAGATTTAATTTTAGAATAGTCTTGCTTAGAAAGAGGACGATCATTTAAACTGAATCCTCAATTTCTGTAAATAAGTTATTTAGTTAGTAGTATTTAAACCCTTCTCATGCATTTAGAGAAGGGTCCAGAAATTTATCAAAAACTTGTCCTCAAAACATGCACTTTTGCACCCTCAGAGAAGGTTTTGGGAATGAATGGAACAGGGTTTATTTGATATTTGCATTTGACTTCTGTACTCTTAGTGGATGTTAAATCGAGAGATAAATCAATTGTCGCTTGAAGCTTATGAGTAGGACTAGTTATAAATGGTACTTTATCTCTTAACCATTTCTGCTTATGTGTTAAAGTGATATTCAGTTTTCAGTTGTTTATATATTACAGCATGGATGCTTGAGTTTTCATTTGGCACTTTTGTACGGTGATAACTATTTGTTTATGTTTAGTGTATGAATAGCTCATTTATGCGATAAGTTTT
>APFE030052626.1:38162-54158 GCA_000404065.3 Pinus taeda | reverse complement strand
CTCTGTAAGAATTCCCAGCTAAAACAAAAGATTCTTATGGAATTGCACACTTCTCCCTTAGGAGGGCACTCAGGATTTTAAAAAAATTACCATAGGGTTAAGAAGGAATTTTTTTGGGATGGCCTTAAATCAGATATTCAAAAGTTTGTGGCGGAATGTTTGGTTTGCCAACAAAATAAAGTTGAAACAATTAAGACATCGGGTCTATTACAACCTTTACCATTCCAAGCCAACGTTGGGAGGAGGTTTCAATGGATTTTATCACAGGTTTACCCAAGTCTAAGGGAAAGAGTGTCATCATGGTGGTAGTTGACAGACTTACCAAGTATGCACACTTTTGTGCATTATCACATCCATTTAAAGCCAGTACAGTTTCTACTGCATTTATGGAAACAATTCAAAAGCTACATGGAAACCCAAAGATTGTAAGTGACAGAGATCCCATTTTCACTAGAAATTTTTGGACATAATTATTTTCTTGTCTTGGTACTCAGTTAGCTCATAGCTCATCTTATCATCCTCAATCTGATGGGCAAACTGAGATAGTAAACAAATGTGTGGAAGGATATCTTCGTTGCTTTGTATCTGATAAACAGACACAATGGGTCAAATGGTTGCCTCTGGCTGAATGGTGGTATAACACTTCCTTCCATACAACAACAAAAATGACCCCATTTATGGCACTTTATGGGTATCAACCACCATCCATCACATCATATTTAAGAGAAAATTCTAAGGTTCAAGCAGTGGAACATCACATCGAACATCAACAACAAGCCCTCCAACTCTTAAAGGATAACCTCGTGTTGGCACAGAATAGAATGAAACAACAGGCAGATCAACATCGCAGCGAAAGAAGTTTTGATGTAGGTGATTGGGTATTTCTACGGCTACAACCATATAAGAAAATGTCCCTCAAGCAAGCTAAGAAGGATAATAACTTATCACCAAAGTATTATGGTCCGTATAAGGTGTTGCAAAAGATTGGTACTATGGCATACAAATTAGAGCTTCCTGCAGCTTCTCGATTGCACCCAATTTTCCATGTTTCATGATTAAAGAAGGTTATAGGTGTTAAGCTACCAGTTCAAACAATATTGCCAGAACTTGAAAAGAAAGGAAAAATTATATTGGAACCAGAAGCAGTCACATAAACAAGAACTCGACAGCTACGAAATCGATCAATTTCAGAGTATCTTATCAAGTGGAAGAACTTATCTGCTGAAGATTCCACATGGGAGGATGAGAATTTTATACAGAAGCATCCAGAACTACTCAAGCGTTGAGGAAAACACTTTTTTGAAGGAGAGGGGCATGTTAGCTCCCCATAATACTAGTGATTACCCCATGACTATTGTAGTTTACCCCTTATTAATATTGTTGTGCCCCTATTATCCCCATATTGTTACCACTGTGCCCCATAGAAGCCCACTAAAGTTATTATTGTGGCTTTATATTATTATTGTTAGGTCGCCTGGGTTATATTGTGACTCCATAGACTCCTATATATAGAAAGGAGGTTTTGTCATTTGAATCATCCAAGAATTGTTTATTTATGTAATGTAAAGGAGGTTGCCCCCTCAAAGAGGTTGAATTCTAAGGTGTTGATCTATCTTTTCTATCTTTTCTTGAGCTGGTTTCATAACAGAACCTTTTGTATAAATGTAAGCCTAAAAAGCATAGAGAGAGTTAGTTAGAGTGAGAATTAGAGTTCAGAGATTAGATAGGGTTTGACTGTAAGCCTATGGGTAGGAACGGAAAAGGCCACTAATTAGAAAATTAGGCCAGAGAGAGAGATTCATTATGTAAAGAATTATTTATAAAGGTATAGAGTTCGATTTCTGAGCTGTGTGGTGTGTATTGATTAATGGAATTATAAATTGTGTGTGTATTAGAGGAATTATGCATAGCATAGGTTTGCAAGTGTGCAGAATTGGAGAAGAAGGCAAAGAAGAGTGTTATGTGTTTTCACATAGACAGTATTGGAGAAGACCTTCAATGTTACAGTGAAGGTATAACTGCAAGGTTTCCTAAACCTTAAGGATTTATGAAGGAAGCGTAAAGGCACGAAGAAATGAAGTAATAGAGTGGAGATCGAGATCAGAAAAATTGAAGACCATAAGGTGAGAACAAACACACAGGCAGAAAGCCAAATAGGCTATTACACAGTAAGAAACCAAAGAACATAACAGTGCACAGTAACCTTTGGATCAGTCGGATCAATGGATAGGGTTAATGGAAGATGAATGGTGGAGATCTTATTGTAGGAGATTAAGTTAAGAATTGGACGGATCACATCAAGGCATGTGTCGATAGGAGGGTGGAAAACATGCAAAATAATGGAGCAGTCTTTGTAGGCGGTAAGCAGTATCTCGTGCACCGTAAAAGATGTAAATGGTATTATACAATTTTATGTGATTAACCTGAGGGGTTGACACATAACACATGATGGAAAGAGAAAACCACTTTTCTCGTATGCTCTCAACCTGATATTGGTCGTGCAAAAATTTGCGCGAGATTGTGCAATAGCCATTTGATAGAATTCCTTGGCCTTCCCATCATATAATCTCTCAGACCAGTTCTTCTTCATAAAGAGTCTTTCAAACTCATCCCAAATCATCTCCTCTTCTATAATTCCTTTTATTAGCTTATATATTCTCACCAAATATATGATTTTCTCTTGAGACTAAAGGTAGTTATCTTAGCTTTCATGTTCTATAAATAATCACACAACCTGAAGAGCTTATTCATCCCAAAGAACCATGCTTTTACATCTTCTTATTTCTTCACTTCCCCATCAAAGGTAGGAGGCTTGGATTTTCTATAAAGTACCCCATATCACTCCTCCTATAAGGATGTTGGAAGTAATGATGATGATGACTCTCATAACTAGAGCTATAATAAAATACATGAGTGCCAGCCATCATGTCCGATGTATCCAAGGATAAGCCAACTCTCGCTGTATCATCTTTGTCCACCTTGTACCCCTTTTGAGATCTAATTCCATCTACACCATCTGTATTTTCTTCCTATCCCTCACTAATCCCCAATTGTCCCTGATTATGAAAATATGTAAGGCTATGAAGAATCATTGCATCAACCTCAGATTTCTTGTCTTGAGCTCTGAAAATCCTTTCCTATTCCTCAATTGACCACTCATTGTCTACCTTACAACTCACAATTTATGCCTTCAAATTTCTCATTGTGTCTTCCAAACCAAGAGAACGTCCCCGTCCTTGCTGCTCAACTAGTTTCTCCTACCCTACCAATGTCTCTTCAGGCCTATATAGAGAGTCATATTAACTGTACTCAACTATTATAGTCTTCATCTCTTGGCCTTCTATTTCTTGCAATATGCCATTGTTATATATGTAAAAAATCATAAAAATATATATATCTCAAGGTATCTCAAGGGAGGATATTTCATCTGCACAGGCCAATACAGATTAGCACAATACAACATCACAAGCATACCAACTTATAAATGGATATACGAACCATAACAATGAATAGTGATTCAACATGCATGCATGATAAACAAGTAGACAACCAACATGAATGCATAATAATCTACCTTTACGTTGAGGTCTAGTGCTGCAATTTTTCTCTAATACCACCCTATAACCACCCCATCCCACATTTACCCACTTTTACAAGCTCTCCCGATAAACATGAGATGAGAGTTACTATGGTGTGACCCAACATCCAAGTTCCACTTATGGAAGTGTGGTCTACTAATTAGAAACTTATTGAAAACTATCAAGGACATCAAAACACTTAGGTGTCATCCCACAAACCCTAATGCTTGACCCTGAGTTGGAACTTATTTTTAACCGATCTCACAGCCCAGCCACATGCATAATTCGTTGTGAGTGTGGTTGGAAGGCTCTTGCACATGCATATGCTTCCCTCCATGCATGTGTAGCCAAAATTTCCCAGTTCCATGCATGTGACCATGAAATCAGTGCCACATTTTTAGGTCTAGCCTATAGGCCACAACCCATAATAGCCTACAAATTTCTAGAATCAAGTTTAAGTTGATGACAAGTCTATGTGATAAGTAATAAGGCTAAATCTTGGTCATAATTTTCCAAACATACAAGAACATTTTGTCAAACACATGGTAAACATAGTAACTACATGTCATGAATGCATATCTTTTCAATGTCTCATTAACTTCATTAAGGAATCATCAAGAAGTCTCAATACCCCCTCAAACTAGCTAGAAAAACGCTAGTTAGATCATGCATTCACATAACCATTCAATAGCTTATAAATTCATGAACATGATCTATCACAAGAGCACATCATTTAACTAGGCTTATAATCAACATATAACCAAAATGAATCCAAGACGAATCAGTCATAAAATCACCACAATAACAAACACATGTGCTCAATGATCAAAATAAGAAACTAATTCATATTATTATATGCAAATGCCAACCAAGTCAGGGACTTCCATGTACCACCTTTCCATAGATCAAGTTGAACCAAATTTCTCTTAAGCCAATCATCCCCATGCCATATTCTAGGCATGAATGTGGGATCATATGGGTTAAAGAAAAATAAAACCAGCCAGGGATTTAAGAGGCCAAACCACCTCACCCCTCAACCATAGTGATTTCACCTAAACCAGTCTAGAAATCACTAACACCAAAAAATCTTGGATTGCTCCAACATTCTTCACCCTAACCAAAGGAATTTTCCTATCTCCACCCATCTATCAAAAGTTCTAGGATAAATCTCAACACGACCCTTGACCTTTGGGAATTTCTCGAGACTACCTCACCAGGACCCAAAGTCTATGGGCCATTCAAAGCTTAAACCAAAACAAGGCACCTGTAATACCATGGTTATCTAGGAAATGACAAGGCAAGGTTGAAACAACTTGAAATCGAGACAAATCCTATGTCAATGATAGCAAATGATTTAACACAACCAAATGCATGTACCTTTCATTTAAATCTCAACAATGAAATTACACATGTAACCTGTTATATGAAATGTACACCTGATGCAGCTAATGTTCCAAGATTTTCCTTGCACTCCCTTGCTTTCCTTTGCTTTCTTTCTTATCCAAGTGCTTCCTCTCTCTTCTCTTAGAGCTCTATTTGTGGAAGTCATCAAAGCTAGAACTAACAAAAGTTGAACCAAAAGTTGTGAATTATTTCTCTGATGCCTTTTTATCATTGATGTCTAGTCTCTTCCTTTCCTTTCTCCTTTTTATTTCATTTTCCTCTAATTTCTCTCTAATTTCCCTTGTATGCATATTTTTGTCCCTTCATCTTCCTTTTCTGCTATTTCCTTTATTTCTCGTATTAAAATGTCGGTTATTGCCTCTATACCTTTTCCAATGCCTTTTTCAATTTCCATAGACATTAATAAACCGTACGTGATGCCCACTATAATTTTTTTCCCTCCATTCAACTTGGAATATGTGTCCCACGACCTTGGTCTTATTTTATTTATATAGAAAATCAACACATGGTTGTTAGAGTGGCATTTGTTATTAATCTCCCAAAAATGATATTATATCAACATCAAGACTCTGAAGACCTACAACAAAAATGAGCTCCTTTGTTTCAAAAAGAAATGGATTGTGAAAAACCACCTCAGTCTCCAAAACAACTCCAAAATTAGGCCTAAAATCGCATTTTTACAATATAATCAGTTTTTTTTGTTTGTTGAAGAAATACAATATAATTCTCTAGACACAAGGGCTCTTGTGGCAGGTTGGCTTTACAATAGTTATATAAAACATCTGGTTTCCAACCAACCCAGGGTCAAACACACAACGGTTGCATTCGTTATGTTTTTTTGGATATACATGTCAAGTTTGATATCAAGAGGATTAAGTATCCATGTTATTCATGTCGATGCATTATAGTATAGTGGTTAGTCGTTGGCTGTGTTAAGTGGGAGGTATTGCAGTCAAACCCATGGGCCTCTACTTATGGTATGTTTTTGCGACCATTGAACAAAGTGGACAAGGTTGGTGATGCTTCCAAAGAAGCGGTTTGCAGCGCGTTGGTGGTGGTATTGTTTGTTAGGTAGTAGGTCTAAGGTTCGACTTGTTGATTTTTGTAGCTTGGGAGGTATTCCTACACCCTAGGATACTAGGTTTGGGAGAAGTTTGAGCCACATGGGCTTTGTGGGCAATGTACCTAAGCAATAGGCTTTGCACCCAATGTTGTGGGTGCAAAACCACGTCGGGTTTCTCATGGTTTGATCATTGAGAGCATGTGGAGAACTTTTAAGGGGCTAAGGGGTACCAAAGGATTCGATTATGTGGCATTGGTTGAATGAAAAGAATGTTGTCTTATGTTATTATGGAGTTTAAGCAATTCATTTGGGTTGGATTTGATGAAATGGTGTGACCCTAGGTGGCTAATAAAACCCACCTAGAACTCTATAAATAGAAGACAAGTAGATATATTTCAATATCCATCTAATTAGAGGAATTTTGAGGTCTAAAATGGGCCTCCTAAGGAAATTATAAAATAATAGTGGAAATAATAAAATAAGATTAGATTACATCATCAAATTTTAGATGGAAAAAAGAAAAACTATTTTTCATCTCGTATTTTCAACTTGTCTCCCTATGGATTTACTCAAATTTCAAGTGATAACACTCGTTGGATGCAGAATTTGATTCCTCATCCAAGGAGTACCCATGTTGCATATTTTTGATGGACCTTACTACACAAAAAATGAGAAATACATGAAAAATGTGATTACAATCACGCTTTTTCATGTATTTCTCATTTTTCATGTAGAAGTGTCCACCAAAAGTATGCAACATGGGTACTCCTTAGATGAGGAATTAAATTTTGCATCCAACGAGTACTCCTGCTCGAAATTTGAGTAAAATTTTAGGAAGACAAATTGAAAATATGAGTTGAAAAAGTAGTTTTATTATTTTGTTAGTTTTTAATCTTTTTACCTTTTTACTCCAAAAATGGTGAATCATCCTCCATGGTTGAGATCATCATATTGAATCCTATTGGTTCATATAAATTTTATTTTGGTTTTACATTTTTCTTAAGAGGCCCATTTTAGACCTTAAAATTCCCCTAATGTAAGTGCATCCCATCAAAGAGAAAGATAATTTGTTCATGTTGTAGACCTAGAGGAGTTAACTCAAGTTGGAGAACATGATGGATTTGTATCTTTTCTTATGTTCTGGTTTCGTCATGTTAGAGAGAAGGATGGCCAAGTTTTTCTTTGAGGTTATGGGCATATGTTTCTGCAAACTCCCTGTAATTTTGGCTGCAGGAGTATTGTTCCTTAGGAGAGGGTTGAGACCCCTATAGTAAGTGAATTGGAGGGTTGTAAGGTTTGTTTTGCAGGGCCAAGAGGTTTGGGTTGTTACTAGAGTGAGGTTGGGTAATTTTAGGAACCAACGCAAAGCCTTAAGGGGGGTTTGCATAGGTAAAAGGAGATATTTAGGATGAGATTAAAGTTAGTCTATGGGTCCTATAGAAGCCTTAAAAGTGGGTTTCATAACTCAGGAAATGTTTCTCAAAACCATGTGCATTATAGGGTTGTTGAAGATGTCTTATAAAGGTATGTGATTGGGATTTCTATCTTGATGAATCTTAAGGATGGCATGCTTGTTTTAGTGATGTTTTGGAGAGAGATTTGAGCAGCCGATGTAAAAAAATCCTTGAAGAGTTTAGGGTTGTTAGTCGTTATGTATTTGTTCCCTAGTACAGTGAACAAGGGCATGCTTGTTACAGTTGAGATGATAGTTTGATTGGGCCCTAGTTCATAGATCTCTAGGTTAGAGAATCTATTGTAAGAGGGTTGGTTGTGTGTGCCCCGATTCAAGGATTTATAGTGGGTGAAATCAATGATAAGATGATAACATTGAAGCCCTATGTCTGGTAATATTTGGAGAAGCAAAGAGGCAAGAAGACGGAAATTGTGAAGTCCCTAAGAGTTGGCACTATTGGTGGAGCATGAGAGTAACTAGAGGAAGACTTGTATGGGACAATGTTCAATCACTCTTGGAGTTGCATGATGGTTGATAGTCGTATTTTGAGTAGCTGGAGATTTATTTTTCTGAAGTGGAAAAAGTTGCAGTGATTAGCGAAAGGGGACGCAAAGTACCCAACAAATGTGTTCAATGTACATGGACTAAAAGGGTCGTGGAGCACTACATACACAAGTAGGTAAATTTTTCTTTTTTCAAGGAAAGACTAGTTGGAATAGTTGTTGAAACCAATCCCTAGTTGTGTCTTGTATAAGGGTTGTATGTCACGGACATGATCCCTGCTACAAAAGCCCTAAGATTGATGTATTAAATTTTGTGATATAATAAGTTGTGGGTTAAAATGTTTCTTGTGCATGAGATTGATTCATTACCATATGTTTAACACTATGCAAAATTCTAAGGTTCCACGGAATTGAAGGTTCCAAGAAACCGCCAATACACCAGCTAGGCATGCACGCAACAACCTCAACTTCCACACCGACAAGTCTGCCTCCTTTCTCCAATAGATCATAGTGGATCTTAACATGCAAAACCTTCCACGCAGCTCTGTGCCTCTCTTCCACTGCCAATATAGACACCACTCGTGCTCAGATCAAATGTGTGGCCTGATATGGGCTCCTTTTCCATTGCGCCACGCTGATTACATGGGCCACTCCTTCGTCAGCCACAACACAATGCTCGAACCTTAGTGTCACGAATCTCCATTCACATTTAACTATATGGTAATAATGTAATTGTAGATTTTTTTTTTTTTTATTCATATATATATATTACATCTTACATTGGGTCAAAAGTTTGGTGAATTTTCACGTCACCACCGTTATAGTTTTTATTTTTTAAATTACCCCATCAACCTGGTATTACCTACGTTGGCACATGGTCTCACCCACCTCATATCTCGTCGCTGTTTAACATTTGGATTTTCCTGTGTACGTATGGTTGCGCTGGTGGTGCGACAGAAGCTCATTTCCATCCTCATTAATTGGTAACTTGCCGAGCATTGAAAAGTTGGCCCTCTCCTCGTGGAATGTTTCCCTTCCGTCCCGATTTTTACTTCGCGGTAGCTGTTACCATTAATTGTTACAGGCACAGTGCTGGGTGTCTTGGAATTCCAGACTGATCAACGAGGGTGATCCGCCCTTCCTCCATTGGGCGGCAAGGAATTAATATGGTAACTTCATTTGGAGGTTTCTAGGGTTTTAGGATTCATTTGACGCGCGGATGGTTCCAGAGGGGGTTTCCCCTGGTTGCAGTTTTGCATCAAAGATATTGTCTGTGTTTTCTAAGCTGGAGGCGAGGCCAAGCGCCGCCTACGAGAAGAGATACAGGTATTTCTCAGCGCGTTCCTTCTTGATACCTTTGAACCAGGTATATCTGCATGCATTTGTGTTTTTTTGTTTCGATGAGCCGGTAGTTTGGGGTTGAATTTCTCCTAATTCTACTTCTCTTGATGCACATTGCAGGATTCGGCAAACCCACGCTACGGAGAATGGTGTACCAGCAGTCTGTTGGGTGTTCAGGTTCCCACATTCCGGGTATGGACCCCTTAATACCTCTGCTATGATAGAAATAAGTTGGAGGTTGGTGCCGGTTCCCATGGTTATGTAATTGTTTGTTATTGCCAGGTTGTGCATTGAGTTTTCTGTTGAAGAAATGGTTTCACTAACATATTTCTTCTTCGGAGAGGGGAAAAACTGTCGATTGCCATTCCATGAGGCATCGAACTTCATGACTTTTGAATAATTTTATCGTTCTTTGTCTTTGATGGAGAACTCCCAGTTCCGGATGGTTAGCTTGTAATACTTTGCTCTTTATTACATACGAACACAGTTTTACATGAGTTCTTGGTCATATATGAGCAATGTTTTCGATGTATACTTGGACTTTTGGTTACTCAACTATGCTTTCCGGTTAAGGCATACATTTGAATATATTTAAGGGTATATTTATGCTATTGTTGTTTTCGCATGCTGTGCGCAATAGGGTTAATGGGTTCTGTTAATTTCTTTTATTTTATTTATGACCAAGCTTCTGCTTGCTCGGATGTATTTCTCATTTGATTTCCGCTATTGCTTTATTCTGCATGAGAGCGAATTTGTTGAATGCTCTTGTGCATGCTAGCACTCTAAACTGTTCTGGCTTATTCGTTAATTTAACAGTGGTGGAATTTGTTAACGTCTCTGCATATTTTAATACTCTGCTGCATATACGCGAATGTCGTGAACCATACGCCGCGGCTATACCTGTAGAGTGACATTTATATGTACTCATTCTTCATATCGGTTTTCTTGTATAGCCTAGAGTTTAATACTGTGGAAGTTATGTATGCGATTGTCATATTGAGATTACTAGATATTGAACTCGTCGTCGTATGGAAAGGCCGTAGAGTTCTCTAACGGTTCTTGTTTTGATTTATATGATACTACTGGTGCTGTGTTGTAGTTTTCCTTTTGCTATTGTCCGACATGATATGCGAAAATGATTAACTATGATGAGAATTGTATTCTGTTGACTCTTCTTCTGCTTTACTTTACCAAGCAGGGTTTTATTGTACTTTATTGTAATTTTGGCGTTTCGTTCTCTATATGGTTAATCCTTTCTGTTTATTGGATATCTATCCCTTACTAATTTACTGGTATTTCCAGTTTAATATTTGTACAGACCAATGGGTAATTTCTATTTTCCTTTGCTTCTCTTTATAAGCCCTCAGATTGTTCTGTTATCTGGACTTAAGAGGCCGCAGGTGTTTTTCTCATGACGCCTGCAACTACTTAAATCCTAAGGCACCATCTATTCTGATTGTTTAAATGACCCATTTTTATTACAAAGAAACATGGTTTTTTAAGAAAAACATAGTCTTACAAATTGTAATCAAAGCCTCAACCGAGGTACTCTATGATATATTAAATAACAGAACAACATACTTACCTATACTGTTATATGCACAATTTCCCACTTCTGTGAGAAAAAATGGTTTCCAACTTGTCTTTCCTCCCCTGACCACGAGACCGTCTGAAAGATCGAGTCTCCCCCCAAGCTTCTTTGCCAGCTACTACCTTCAGCAAATTTTAATGCACCTTAGTGCCCATGCTATCTGGTCCTTACCAGACTTAGCATGTTTTCCCCTTTTCCTTTTTCCCGTCTATTCCTCTAGCAGCTCGGTCTTCCCTTTCCTTTCCTTTTTACTATGGAAGAAAAGGAAAGCAGTTAGGGTTTTCTTGGCAACTGTTTTCTTTACATCATCCAGAAAAGAAAAACAATTTCCCCAAGAAAAATTATCATATTTGATTTATTCAATCCACTTCCAATTATAAATTAATAACATTTATAATTATATAATTTTGAAAGTAAAAATAATTCGTGTTCAATGTTTTACCCATGATGGTAACAACACAAAAGTTATTTATAAATTTTCTGGGGTCATTACATCTCCTCCCGCTGAGATTGGACATCGTCTCGATGTCTCTCAGTCATAAAAAACTCTGGATAGGTCCTTTTCATCAATGTTTCATCTTCCCAAGTGGCCTCCTCAGGTCCATAATGCCGCCACTGCACCTTAACTTGGGTAATAGCTCGTCTCCGCAGCTACACTTCTCTCTTGTCGAGGTTGCTCAGTGGCTCGACCTGCCACATACAATGTTTTAAGTTAGTTTTTTTTTTAATTCTTTTGCTAGGCTCATTGTAATCAACAATTCCCACCTGAATATCCTGCCATTTGATCACATTTCTAGGATCATAGACATATTTCTTTAACACGGAAACATGGAAAACATTGTGAACCTGAATGTGGCTTGGCAAGGCGAGTTGGTATGCTACTGGTCCAATCCTTGCCAAGACTTGGAATGGTCCACAATATCGGGGTGCTAGTTTGGCACACTCGCTCCACTGCAAGGTACTCCTTTTGGCTTGATTTTAATATAAACATGGTCTCCAACCTAGTATTCCTTGAATCTTCTTTTGCGATCATCAAAATTTTTCTATCTGTCTTGAGCATCTTTCAAATTGGCGTGTACTTTTTTTACCATGTCTTCCATTTCCGTAAGCATGTCCGGTCCCAAACTCAGTCTATCTTCAGGTCTGCCCCAACTCGAAGGCGTGCAGCATTTTCGACCTTAAAAAACCTCGAAAGGCCTCATTTGTGTTGAGGTATGATACCCATTATTATAAGCAAATTCCACTAAGTGTAAGTATTCTTCCGACAGCATAGGTCGCTGCATTACATAAGCCCTTAACATATCCTCCACCATTTGGTTTACTCGTTCTGTCTATCCGTCGGTTTAAGGATGATACGTAGTGCTAAAGTTCAGCTGAGTTCCCATTTGAGCAAATAACGTTCTCCAAAAGGCGGATGTAAATTTCACATCTCGATCCGAAATTATTGTCTTTGGGAGCCCATGTAATCTAAACACATTCTGTATAAATATGTGAGCGATTTGTGCAGTGCTATATGTGGATTGCACAGGTATAAAATGTGCATCTTTACTCAACTTGTCTACAACCACCATAATGGAGTCATTATTTTTCTGTCTTGGGCAGTCCAGTGATGAAATCCATGGAAATGGTTTCCCATTTCCATTTTGCAATAGGTAGTGGTTGTAGCAATCCGGCTGGGTGCTGATGTTCTGCTTTAATTTGTTGGCATTGTAAACACCGTGCCAAGTATTCAGCCATGTTCTTCTTCATCCCTGGCCAAAAGTAATCTTTTCTAATTGTTGTAATCATTTTCTGGTAACCTGGGTGACCTGCGTAATGGCTAATGTGAAATTCATCCAATATCAAATTTTTAATACTATTTTGGTTTGGTACATATAATCTTTTCTTGAAGTATAACATTCCTACATCGTCCAAATTCATATCCTTGCTGATTTTTCTCATTAGAGGGCTGTTGTAATTGCTGTTTTATTTGTTGATATTGAGCATCTTGTTCTGTTGTTTTCTCTATCATTTCCCCGAAAGGACTCTTCCATTCATTGATGGAAATTTCGTACAAATTTTGTACCTTTCGACTTAAGCCATCTGCCACTCAATTTTCCTTTCCCTGTAAATGTTTAATGTCAAAATCAAAACCTCTTAAGAAATCTACCCATATTGCTTGTCTAGCATTCAAAGTGGGTTGGCTAAAATAATTTGTCAGACTGTGATGGTCGGTTAGCAATAAAAACTTCTTGCCCATAAGATAATGCCGCCACATTTTTAAGGCATGTATGATGGCAGCCAATTCTAAATCATAAGTAGAGTATTTCTTCTCATGCTCTTTCAGTTTCCGAGACTCGTACGCAATCACTTTACCTTCTTGCATTAATACTCCTCCCAAACCTTCTTTTGCTTGCGTCTGTGCATACCACATAATCCTTATCAGGATCAGCGATACTCAAAATGGGCGCTGTAGTGAGCAGATGTTTCAACTGCTCAAATCCTTTCTGGCAGTTTGTGGTCCATTGGAATGCTTTCCCCTTTTTTTGCAATGAAGTGACGAGGAAAGCCACTCTGGAGAAGCCTTCCATGAATCGCCTATAATACCCGACTACTCCCATGAAGGACCGGATATCTACCACATCCTTGGGTATGAGACAATCCATTATAGCTTTTATTTTTTCTGGGTCCACTGCAATCCCGTCCCTTGTAATTACGTGACCAAAGTACTGGATTTCTTCCTTGAAGAAATCGCATTTACTAAACTTGGCGTATAACTGATGTTCTCGAAGGGTCTGTAGCACCATTCTGAGATGTTCCTGGTGGTCTTCTTTGGTGTGAGAATATATCAGTATATCGTCAATAAATATCAGCACGAATCGATCTAAATATTGATGAAATATACTGTTCATCAGACACATAAAGGTTGCAGGGGCGTTTGTTAACCCGAAAGGTAATACTACAAATTCATAATGACCATCCCTTGTTCTAAAATCAATTTTAGCATTGTCTTCTTTTTTAATTTGGATCTGATGGTAGCCTAATCGCAGATCAATCTTAGAGAACACCGTTGCACCTTTTACTTGATCAAACAATTCATCGATCTGAGGTAACGGATATTTGTTTTTGATGGTCAGCTTATTCAACTGCCGATAATCAATACACATCCATAAAGTTTTGTCTTTCTTCTTAACAAATAATATTGGGGCTCACCATGGTGATACGATGGGCCGAATATAGTTTTTATCCAGTAATTTTTGCAAGTGCATTTTCAACTTTGTTAATTTAGGCACACTCATTCTGTAAGGTGCTCATCATACCGGGGTTGCGCCTGGTACCAATTCAATAGTAAAGTCTATATTTCTTTTTGGTGGTAATCCAGGAATTTCTTCGAGAAACACATCTGTAAACTCTCGTATCACAGGGATGTCATCCAGTGCTACTGTTTTATCCTTAGAATCAGCATATCCCACTTGAATAGCATAAATCTGGCACCGTTTTCGGATACACTTCCCTAGTCGGGTTGCGGTTATTGGGCGGATCTGCATGGGTCGCTTAATTCCCTGCATTTCCTTCCAGTCTCCGTGCTGATCTCTGTAATATATAATCTTGGTTTTGCAGTCAACTAAAGACCAGTGTTTTTCCAACGAGTCCATTCCAATGAAAACATCATCTGAACCAAGAGGGAGTACATTTAAATCAGCCATTACTGGTTGTCCCACTATGGTAAAGGAACAATCATTGATTTTTTCCATTACTCGCCTCTTGGCCCCAGTAGCCAATTGTACTAGCCAAGGGGTTTTGAATTTAATAGGCTGTAAATTACAACGTTCTACTATTTTTGGGCTTATATAGCTTAGTGTAGCCCCTGGGTCAATTAAAACGGCTATGGTAAGGTCTGATATTTTACCTTCAAATTCAACCATTGTTGGTTGATATTCTGCTTGTCGATCATCCAATGCTGCATTAATTCTTGGCACACTACATCCAACCTCGCCAACCATTGAAGCTTCATGAATTTGGGATAGTTGTTCAGTTCCCTTACGTTGTGGGCAGTTTTTGACATAGTGCGGCCCTCCACAGCCCCAGCACTGAACCGGGGGTCTTGCTATCCCTTCGCTGTCCAATCTTGCATGCTACTCACTAACCCGGGACTCGTTTATTGTCTTGAATTTAGATGCAGATTTTGATGGAATTCTATTTTTCAGTCCTTTGCCATTCCCCTTGCTTCCGCCACTGCGATTTCCTCTGTTGCTTCCAATTGAATTGAAACTCTTTTTCTCATTCCATTTCCTACCAGGAGCTTCCCCTTTTTTCTTACTTTGTTGATAGCAAATTCTGGCTTTACGAATTGCCTCATCCATTGACTTTGGATTTTTGAACTCAATCCTCTCTCGCATATAGGGTGGCAAACTGCTAACAAATCGTTGCACTTTCGCCTTTTCCTCCCTTATATATGGTACATAGTGGAGCAATGAGGTAAAACGGGCGATAAATTCGTCCATGGTCTGCTCCCCCATCGAAAATCATGGAATTCCCTTGCCTTTTCATCATAAAAGTGTTCGGTTAAATACCTCTCCTTAAAATACCTTTGGAAATTTTCCCAAGTAATAGTCTGCTCGGTTACTGCCTTTACAATTTTAACTTCTTCCCACCATAAGGTAGCCTTTCCCTGTAGCTGGAAAATAGCCAATCACACCTTAAGGTTATGGTCGTATTCGTACAACTGAAAATACTTATTCATGTTAACCAACCATGCTTCAGCTGCTTCTTCTTGTTCCCCGTCAAAGTGTGGTGGTTTTATCTTGCGAAATTCCCCTTGTAATTCCACCCTTTGCCTCTTTGAGGTTTGTTGTTCATACGCATTATCAGAATGTTCCTCCTGTTCTTCTGATCATTCTGGAGGCACATGATGGTTCTGTTCTTCTGATATTCTTTGTCGTTCCGTGCTAGGATTAACTGGTGGCTGGTTTTTTCTGTCAGACAAACTTTTTAAAATTCCTTCTTGTTCCATTGTTAATCGTGCTTTGTCCTCTCGCAACTGAGCCATCTCATTCTTCAGCTCCTGCACTATTTCCGCAACT
>APFE030052626.1:19562-37232 GCA_000404065.3 Pinus taeda | reverse complement strand
ACATCTTACATTTTGGTTCATATAAAATTTATTTTGGTTTTATATTTTTCTTAAGAGGCCCATTTTAGACCTTAAAATTCCCCTAATGCAAGTGCATCCCATCAAAGAGAAAGATAATTTGCTCAGGTTGCAGACCTAGAGGAGTTAACTCAAGTTGGAGAACATGATGGATTTGTATCTTTTCTTATGTTATGGTTTCGTCATGTTAGGGAGAAGGATGGCCAAGTTTTTCTTTGAGGTTATGGGCATATGTTTGTGCAAACTCCCTACGATTTTGGCTGCAGGAGTATTATTCCTTAGGAGAGGGTCGAGACCCCTGTAGTAAGTGAATTGGAGGGTTGTAAGGTTTGTTTTGCAGGGCCACGAGGTTTGGGTTGTTACTAGAGTGAGGTTGCATAATTTTAGGAACCAACGCAAATACTTAAGGGGGGTTTGCATAGGTAAAAGGAGTTTTTTAAGATGAGATTAAGGTTGGTCTATGGGTCCTATAGAGGCCTTAAAAGTGGGTTGCATAACTTAGGAAATGTTTCTCAAAACGATGTGCATTATAGGGTTGTTGAAGATGTCTTATAAAGGTATGTGATTGGGCTTTCTATCTTGATGAATCTTAAGGATGGCATGTTTGTTTTAGTGATGTTTTGGAGAGAAATTTGAGCAGCCGATGTAAAAAAATCCTTGAAGAGTTTAGGGTTGTTAGTGGTAATGTATTTGTTCCCTAGTACAGTGAACAAGGGCATGCTTCTTACTGTTGAGATGATAGTTTGATTGGGCCCTAGTTCATAGATCTCTAGGTTAGAGAATCTATTATAAGAGGGTTGGTTGTGTGTGGCCTGATTCAAGGATTTATAGTGGGTGAAATCAACGATAAGATGATAACATTGAAGCCCTAAGTCTGGTAATATTTGGAGCAGCAAAGAGGCAAGAAGAAGGAAATTGTGAAGTCCCTAAGAGTTGGCACTATTGGTGGAGCATGAGAGTAACTAGAGGAATACTTGTATGGGACAAAGTTCAATCACTCTTGGAGTTGCATGATGGTTGATAGTGATATTTTGAGTAGCTGGAGATTTATTTTCTGAAGTGGAAAAAGTTGTAGTGATTAGTGAAAGGGGACGCAAAGTACCCAACAGATGTGTTCAATGTACATGGACTAAAAGGGTCGTGGAGCACTACATACACAAGTAGGTAAATTTTACTTTTTTCAAGGAAAGATTAGTTGGAATAGTTGTTGACACCAATCCCTAGTTGTGTCTTGTATAAGGGTTGTATGTCACAGACATGACCCCTACTACAAAAGCCCTAAGATTGGTGTATTAAAGTTTATGATATAACAAGTTGTGGGTTAAAATGTTTCTTGTGCATGAGATTGATTCAGTACTATATGTTTAACACTATGCAAAGTTCCAAGGTTCCAGGGAATTGAAGGTTCCAAGAAACCGCCAATACACTAGCTAGGCATGCACGCAACAACCTCAACTTCCACACCGACAAGTCTGCCTCCTTTCTCCAATAGATCGTAATGGATCTTAACATGCAAAACCTTCCATGCAGCTCTGTGCCTCTCTTCCACTGCCAGCATAGACACCACTCGTGCTCAGATCAAATGTGTGGCCCGATATGGGCTCCTTTTCCATTGCGCCACGTTGATTACATGGGCCACTCCTTCGTCATCCACAACACAATGCTTGAACCGTAGTGTCACGAATCCCCATTCACATTTAACTATATGGTAATAATGTAATTGTAGATTTTTTTTTTTTTTTATGCATATATATATATATATATATATATTACATCTTACATTGGGTCAAAACTTTGGTGAATTTTCACGTCACCACCCTTATAGTGTTTTAAAAAAAAAATTACCCCATCAACTTGGTATTAGCTACGTTGGCACATGGCCTCACCCACCTCATATCTCGTCACTGTTTAACATTTGGATTTTCCTGTGTATGTATGGTTGCGTTGGCAGTGTGGCAGAAGCTCATTTCCATCCTCATTAATTGGTAACTTGCCAAGCGTTGAACAGTTGGCCCTCTCCTCATGGAATGTTTCCCTTCCGTCCCGATTTTTACTTGGCGGTAGTTGTTACCATTAATTGTTACAGGCACAGTATTGGGTGTCTCAGGATTCCAGACTGATCAACGAAGGTGATCCGCCCTTCCTCCATTGGACGGCTAGGAATTAATATAGTAACTTCATTTGGAGGTTTCTGGGGTTTTAGGATTAATTTGACGCGCGGATGGTTCCAGAGGGGGTTTCCCCTGCTTGCAGTTTTGCATCAAAGATATTGTCTGTGTTTTCTAAGCTAGAGGCGAGGCCAAGCGCCGCCTACGAGAAGAGACATAAGCATTTCTCAGTGCGTTCCTTCTTGATACCTTTGAACCAGGTATATCTGCATGCATTTTTGTTTTTTCGTTTCGATGAGCCGGTAGTTTGGGGTTGAATTTCTCCTAATTCTACTTCTCTTGATGCACATTGCAGGATTCGGAGAACCCACGCTGCAGAGAATGGTGTACCACCAGTCTGCCGGGTGTTCGGGTTCCCACATTCCGGGTATGGACCCCTTAATACCTCTGCTATGATATAAATAATTTGGACGTTGGTTCTGGTTCCCATGGTTACGTAATTGTTTGTTATTTCCAAGTCGCTCATTGAGTTTTCTGTTGAAGAAATGGTTTCATTGACATATTTCTTCTTCGGAGAGGGGAAAAACTGTCGATTTTCGTTCCATGAGGCATCAAACTTCATGACTTTTGTATAATTTTATCGTTCTTTGTCTTTGATGGAGAACTCCCAGTTCCGGACGGTTAGCTTGTAATACTTTACTGTTTATTACATACGAACACAGTTTTATATGAATTCTTGGTCATATATGAGCAATGTTTTCGATGTATACTTGGACTTTTGGTTACTCAAATATGCGCTCCGGTTAAGGCATACATTTGAATATATTTAAGGGTATATTTATGTTATTGTTGTTTTCGCATGCTATGCGCAATACGGTTAATGGGTTCTGTTAATTTCTTTTATTTTATTTATGACCAAGCTTCCTCTGGTTCGGATGTATTTCTCATTTGATTTCCACTATTGCTTTGTTCTGCATGAGAGCGAATTTTTTGAATGCTCTTGCGTGTGCTAGCGCTCTAAACTGTTCTGGCTTATTCATTAATTTAACAGTGGTGGAATTTGTTAACGTCTCTGCATTTTTTAATACTCTACTGCATATACGCGGATGTCGTGAACCATACGCCGCGGCTATACCTGTAGAGTGACATTTATATGTACTCATTCTTCATATCAGTTTTCTTGTATAGCCTAGAGTTTAATATTGTGGAAGTTATGTATGTTATTGTCATATTGAGATTACTAGATATTGAACTCGTCGTCGTATGGAAAGGCCGTAGAATTCTCTAACGGTTCTTGTTTTGATTTATATGATACTATTGGTACTGTGCTGTATTTGTCCTTTTGCTATTGTCCGACATGATATGCGAAAATGATTAACTATGATGAGAATTGTATTATGTTGACTCTTCTTCTGCTTTACTTTACCAAGCAGGGTTTTACTGTACTTTATTGTAATTTTGGCGTTTCGTTCTCTATATGGTTAATCCTTTCTGTTTACTGGATATCTATCCCTTACTAATTTACTGGTATTTCCAGTTTAATATTTGTACAGACCAATGGGTAATTTCTATTTTCCTTCTCTTTATAAGCCCTCAGACTGTTCTGCTACCTGGACTTAAGAGGTTGCGGGTATTTTTTTCATGACGCCTGCAGCTACTTAAATCCTAAGGCACCATCTATTCTGATTGTTTAAATGACCCATTTTTATTACAAAGAAACAGCGTTTTTAAAGAAAAACATAGTCTTACAAATTGTAATCAAACCCTCAACCAAGGTACTCTACGATATATTAAATAACATAATAGCATACTTACCTGTACTGTTATATGCACAATTTCCCACTTCTGCGGGAAAAACTGGTTTCCAGCTTGTCTTTCCTCCTGACCACGAGACCTTCTGAAAGATCGAGTCTCCCCCAAGCTTCTTTGCCAGGCTACTACCATTAGCAAATTTTAATGCACCTCAGTGCTCATGCTATCTGGTCCTTACCAGACTTATCATGTTTTCCCCTTTTCCTTTTTCCCGTCTGTTCCTCTAATAGCTCGGTCTTCCCTTTCCTTTCCTTTTTACTATGGAAGAAAAGGAAAGCAGTTAGGGTTTTCTTGGCAACTATTTTCTTTACATCATCCAGAAAAGAAAAACAATTTCCCCAAGAACAATTATCATATTTGATTTGTTCAATCCACTTCCAATTATAAATTAATAACATTTATAATTATATAATTTTGAAAGTAAAAATAATTCTTGTTCAATGTTTTACCCATGATGGTAACAACAGAAAAGTTATTTATAAATTTTCCGGGGTCATTACACGTAGCTCACTCCTCCAGCCCAGCCTCCCAAACTATGCCTCTGATTCAAGCTGCCACCACACGACATCATTTCTCATGCTGTTCTCAACGTCAGGAAATATGGTGGACTGACCACTTCAATCATGGATGTCGGGTGCCTCAAGTCCAATGAAAGAGGACTAAACTACCACCTTTGCACCGTTGATGAGAACTTGCTCAATCCACAGTAGTTTTTTTTCTGCATGGATCCATCACCAGCACGTCCATCAACGCCGAGCAGGGAAGTCCACAGTCAAAAGAAATTTGCGATATTATTTTTTAGATCCGTGACTTTTGGAGGCGACAGACAGATTCATTATAAGAAAAGAAACAATCGTTGCTTTTTTTCCCTTCGAATCCATGATGGTCAGCGCTCTCTTTCCTTCGGAAAGGTTGATGATCATTGTGAATAAAATTAAAAAAATACATGGCCACATACATTCAAAATGGGAAGAGTTTTTGTTTTTTTATTAAAAAAACCAAAGGGGCTCTCATTTTTTTTAAATTCAATTAGGGCATGTTTTCTTTAAATTGAATCTCAAGCTTATGCTTTGAGATTTCTCTTTGAATCTGGGATAGATCTGGTTTGTTGGAGGTCATTTTTTGTGTCAAGATGAACAATCAGATGACAGAGGCCTATCTAAATGAGAGAAATAAGCTCAACAGTTCCAATTACTCCAATTGGAAAATTAAGTTGCAGGCCCAATTGGAGGGGCAAAATGCATGGACAATTGCAAACGGTGATGAGTTGAAGCCGACCCTAGCCACAAGTGGAACAACAGCAACAATTTAAGACTGAGAAAAGAGGGAGAACAAGGCACAGGTGCTACTCAAATTGTTTGTGAAAGATTGCATTATTCCTCACATTCTAATTGTAAAGCTGCAACAGACGTTTGGACAACTCTCAAAGACTTATACGAGATCAAGAACACAAATCGCCTACTGTTGCTAAAGAGAAATATTCTCTCCATTAAAATGGAGGAGAATGAATCAATAGCATCATTCATCTCTCGTATCAAGGAGCTTAAAAATAATCTAGGTGACATTGGTGAAACAATATGAAACATTGATTTGGTCACAATCGTGATGAATGGTATGACTGACGACTATAAGTTGTTCATCACTGGGCTAAATGCGAGGGAAAAAGCCCCCAATTTTGAATAATTAACAGGGATCCTAATGCAAGAGGAGGAAAGGCGGATGACCCTAAAAACCCAGCGCTCAGATCTTGCCCTAATGGCAAAGAAGAAGCCCTTCAGGGGAAAGACAAATGCACCACACAAAAGCAGAGGAACCCCACAAAGAAAGCCACCTCCATCTCAAGGTATGTCTCCAAACAGAAGTGATTCAGGACCAAAATTTTTTTATTGTGGTAAATTTGGTCATATGGCTAAACATTGTCGGAAGAAGAAGTTTGATGAAGGTCAACATAGACACAAGAAGCATGCAGGCCATCTGACTAATGCATATCCAAATTCAAATATCAGATTGCTCGTATTTGAATTTGCACTGTCAATTAAGAAGGATGAAGCAGAAATTTGGTTTGTGGACTTAGAAGCCTCCTCCCATATGACAGGTAAGTGGTAATGGTTTAAAAATTTCAAAGAATCCAGCATTGGTACGAAGGTCTACCTTAGAGACGATACAGGGTATGAAATCAAGGGATATGGTGATGTCCCTTTCATACTACTTAATGGAAACATTAGGCATATTCCTGATGTTATGTATATAACCAAGATAAAAAAGAACCTAATTTATGTTTCTAGAATAACAAATTGGGATCTTAAGGTAGATTTTTTTTAATCTTATTGTGTAATTAAAGACATGTTGGATTAGAAGAAGTCCATTGCAATAGGTGTACGTGTAGGAGGATTGTTAAAAACCTAAAGAATCAATCTTATTGATGAATTGGACAGCTCACAGGTGAGGAGTTCCACCTGGAGACTACCTCTAGCAAAACACTCTACATCAATCATCTTCCAATCAAAAATATATATAGTGTTCACACATCTAGGGAAGCTAGAACACTTGCCTAAGAAGTAGGAACTAATTCCTAATCTAAGGCTCTAGTGAACCGAATCTCTCTAGATATACATATTCTCCATTATCTTCAACACCTTTCCAATTGTTACCACCATAACACCTAAATGCATGAACATGAGTAAATGAGAGGTATTTGAACCTCGAACTTCCTAGTACATACACTTAATTTTCAGCCAAGTAAACTACCCTCCAAAACTTCATATTTTTTTTGTAGAATAAACACTTATAAAAAATTTAAACAAATAAAACAATGCATCCATTCATCACTAATTTTTATTAAATTTAAAACAAATAATAAAATTAAAATTGGATTAACTCAAACAAATAAGGTAAAAAAAACCAAATTTATAATTCAAAAATAATTAATTTATAAAATTGTAAAGAAAAAACTATTCATCACTAATTTCTATTAAATTTAAAACAAATAATAAAAATAAATTAAATTAACTCAAACAAATGAGGTCACAAAAAGCCAAATTTATAATTCAAAAATAATTAATCTATAAAATTATGTATCATGATAGATGAATAAAAATGAGTCAAAATTCAGAAAGAAAATCCCTCCCATAGGAAAATGTAAGAAAAGATTCACATTGATGAAACTTTTATGACCGAAAAACTCTCTTTTCACTTAAAGTTTCCCGAAGTAAATTTTATTTATTATAAACATCGATTTAACCTAATTGCGAAAAGTTAGCCTCCTAAAAATGCGGTTACTTATAATCATAATCATAGAAGTGTGATTATATACCCATATCTCATTTCTAAATCTAGGTTTGCTAATTAATGAACATCATTCAGGCACCATAATATTGCAATGGTTCTTATTAAATGTGCTAATTTAACATATTTTTAGAGGGTTAATTTATATTTTTTTTATTTTCTTAAGGTGGATAGTAATCTCAACCTCATAATCAATCTTTTCTATTTATAAATTTTCAAAATACCTGAAGTGATTTTAGAATTTCAAAATACTTACGCTGGAAGTTTACAAATTATGTTATGGGCTTCCAATGAAATAATTTTCAAGAAACTAATTGAATAATAACCTGACTTAGCATCATTATTGCCGGGTCAACATTATCATACATTTAGAGTCAAAGTCATCATACTAGTGAAAATCTTGGAGCAATCATTTATTAAAGTAATAAAATTTACATAAAAATATTAGTTTTTTATATTTTGAATTATTTCACAGTTTTTTTCAATTTTTTTAAAATATAATAATATAGTTGTTATTTTGAGAGTTTTATTTTACTGGAAATAAGAGTGATTGTAAGTCATTTGTTAATATGGAAAATGACATTTCTCTATTAAAATAAAAATAAAATATTTTCTAAATAGAAAATCAATGTCCAATATAATAAAATAAAAAAGTAAAATAAATATATCATACACATAATTAATTGAGGCTATTTATTTTGAGACTATTTTGAGGTGATTTAATAATTTTTCCAAAATCTTATTCCTAAGAGAGGATCTTTCTACCATGTGTTGAATAATTAGAAGGAATTCTCCCAACATAATAAGAGAAGGAACATTATTTTATTTAACTATAAGGATGCCTTGTAGAAAACCATAGGCTTTTGCCTAAGTATTTGTCATCTTTCTTAATCCTCGTAAGTACTTGAATATTATAATTTCATTCAGACTATAAAATAATCCTGGGCTCTAATCATTGGCAAATCCACCAAAAAATCCTGGGCTCTAATCATTGTCAAATCCACCAAAAAAATATTTGAAACACAAATTTTAGCTTTATATTTTACATAATTAAAAAATTAAATATATCTATACCTTTAAAAATACATTTTAAATAATAGAAAATCACAATTTACTCCCTTTACTAAATATAATATCTATAATTATAATAAATTAAAAAGCAACAAAAACATAAAAGGAAAAATATATCTAACTAAAAATTCTAAAAAAAACATTATAACGTAAAGAGTCGACCTTTTTGTTTTATGGTGGCTTGTAGCATCTAGTCAAAATCTGAAAATGGGATTCTTGTTACAGGTGCACCTAGGGAGGAGTTGGTCAAAATGGGGTTGTGGTTACAAGCGCCCATAGATTCGGTTTGCCTGGGCGAGGTCGTTGTAATTTCAGTGCAAGTTGCGTGAAGTGGGTGGAGTACCAAAAAATATCTAAAACTATTTGTTTTCTGGTAAAGTTATATTGGAAAAATTTGGTAGAATCTGAGAATTAATTTGGTCAAAGTTTTCTTAAAAGATATCGGGATTTTCATGGTATTTTAAAATATCTGAAGTAAAAAGTAATGTTTGAATGTATTTTTTTATTTTACATTTTTCAAAATTTGCATTCGAATTAGTAACTTAAACAAACTTCGGCGGTATTCCTTTTTTCCAGAGGGGAGAAACTCCCTAGGAAAGAAGTTGTATATTTACATCACGGTACAATAATATTGGAATATACGGTAGAAGTTGTATATTTACATCACGGTACAATAATATTGGAATATACCATATATATGTAGTATTCAACAATGCTTCAGTGATCATAATAGTATCGCGGATCGAACCCAGATGGGAAGGCTAATAACCTGCCGTCCCATCCACTCAAGATAACAACCACATATACTTCGGCAGTATTCTATTATATAAACTTGTAGGAAAATATTACTTAATTATCAGTGTCAATTATCAGTATGAATTAAGTGACTACAAAATATTTTATTTAATTTACAATTTATTTAGATTAATAAAATTAAATACTATTACATAGATCAGATTCACAATAAAACTATAAATAAATAAATTGGAAAAAATAAATATTTATGTATAATAATAATTTGTTCTATACCATATGAATGATGCTCTCGAGGCTCAAAAGCCCAAATCATATGAATGATGCTCTCGAGGCTCAAAAGCCCAATCATGTGATAATGGAGACAAAAACAATGAACAAGTTCCCATGTCATGGTAGGCTTATTCAGTGTAAACTCGATGAAAACAATTTTGTTAAAAAGTTAAAAAATGTTGGAGGTGTTACTTATAGTCAATGCCATGCACCGACATTTAAAAATCAATGTGATGTACAAGTTAACCAAGTTAACAAGAGGATAATTGTAACACCTCTGATGTGTTAAGCAAGTTAACAAGAGGATAATTGTAACACCTTGAGTTACTATACTTTTATTTACTTTTACTATATTTTTATTTAGTTTTACTATATGAGACTTCAATAATTAAAGGTTTAGAGGAAAAGTCTAATGAATTTCTAAAGGTTTAAATGAAAATTCTAATGAAATTATAAATGTTTAGAAGGTTTATTTTTATTAGTTTGTTTAATAGAAAATTTGTGACAAGTCTTGGAAATTTATGGAAAAGATACTAAATAAATTTTCAATTTTTAGAGAGTTAGAAATATTATCTTCTCTCATTCCTTAGAGATTAAAACATATTAGTAGGAAAGAAAGGGGTTGGATAAATGAAGAAAGAAAAAGCTGAAGACACCTTGAGAGAGAAGAAGGAACCTGAACAGGAAGCTAGGAAGGTGAGACAGGACGCTACCTAAGGAATATTTCTTGAGTGGGACTTGAACTAGTGGAAATTTCAAGACAAACATAAGTCTGTAAGTTTTGGGCTGGAATGAAGGGCCCTGACATCTGTGAACAACCTTGATAGGTCACTGCTGAGTTAATTGTTCTGGAAATTGAGAAGTTCAGGTGGAGAACTTGACCTAATTGTCATTCTCGTTGGAAGGGACAAGTGGTATTTTCCTGACTAAGTTTTCCTCATAGTCCAGATTATTATAGATAAGTGCATCTATTTTCTTTTCACAACTTATGAGATTTTGTCAATGTTGCAGAATAATGAGATTTCTTATGGATTATACTTTTGTTGTGTTTGAAACTAGAGATTTCCTTTATAATCTTCAGAAAATAGGGACCATCTTTATGACTGGGTGTAATACGAGTTGTTAAGAAGGGTTTGTATGTTAAGTACAAAAAAATCAGCACTATATTCATTTGATATATGAATGAAAGGATACCTTTGAATTTCTAAATAATACAATATTTGTAAGATTTCAGGGTTTGAATAGGCACTGTAACATTGTAATTATCATTCGACAAAAATGAATAGTGTCATTGAAAGGGAATTCTTCGGAATATAACATCTATAAAACAAGGAAACAAGAACTTGAGAACTCGTTAAACTCCATACCGAAGTAGTTCAGGAATTTTACCAAAGTCCACAAAAACTAGTTACCTAAGTACCCTATGGGCAGTGGGCAAGACCCAAGAGACTTAGGTACAATTGCTCTACTGGGTACTAGTGAGTGCTATAGAAGCAATGAATTAAAGAAATCCTTCTATAAATACCACATAACTATAATAAACTTCAAACCATATGTGTAAGTTGGAAAGACAACTCAGTGGTAAAACTTAGAGCCCAAAGATGCATAAAAAAGTAGGAACTAACTATTATATTAAAAAATCACAAAACATAAATAAATAAATATATTTTTGTTACATTAATAACTACACAGAAACCTCTATGTCATTCTATAATTAGACATTGTAAAGAAAGAGAGAAACCTAAATAATAATGCAAAAAAACTCAAAGCATTAACAAAATTCAAGGTTTTCCATCAAGCATAAAGTCATATCTTACATTATCAAAGAAAAATAGAGAAATTTTGCAGGGAATCTCCTTGTCACTAGTCTAAGTAAAAAATTATCAATACAAAAAATTATTTTAGTGCCCTAGTATCATACATCTACACTTTGGCAAAAATCCTAATAGTTAAACCCTAGATTACAACTTCCGTAGTAGAGACGAGGGTTTGAAACACTAAAATCATAACTTAAACCAGCATAATGGCATCCAACGAAACCTGGAAGACAAAGGACCATGTAAGAGGAGAACCTGGAAGTGGTAAGGAAGCAAGTCGTAGCACAAAAAGATGTTATAGATACCAAAACCCTCACCTATCGAACACAAAATACAAAGAATGTGTTTAGTGGATTGATTATATAACAAACCCCAAGTTGCAGGTGGTGTGCATGAGGTAATGAGGGTTACTTGGAAATGAATTTGGTAACTTCTACCAATCGTGCCTTTGAAAAACAAACCCCTCTGAAATTAGAAGTATATTTGCGATAGCGAATAGAACATGAAGACAAGATTTGTAGCGTATAGGGGATTACCTTGCTATCCATAGACAAGTGACGAGTATAGGTAGAATGGTCCACATCGATAGTACCCAGAGTTGAGCCTTGGAAACCAGCACAATTTGTCTCGTTCCTTGTCAATAAACATAAAACCAAGTTATGCGTCGACTAAGTATATGGAAGCCTAACTATGTAAAGATCCTCAATATTTAAGCTTATATGTTACTGAGGAGAAACTATGCGAGTATAGAACCGTCAGTAATACCACCTAAATGAGTTGCAGAGAAAATTTTGTCAGCAAGTGAATGCATGAATGAGATGCCTGTAGCGCTGGGAGGAGAGGGTTAGTTACCCTCTAACAAACCCTCGTTCATTCCTAGTTGTTGATCTAACCTTAATTGTGTAGGTTCATTGATTTGGCAGCATCCAATCCCAAGACAAGTGGTGACCAACTGTATGGTTCAGGACAGTTCTTTAAACAACCATGTAAGGGTTTAAAATACAACATTCAATATTCATAAAATGAGTAAGTTCTGAAGTTATGATGCAAAGCCACATTACCACCACCAAAAATATACATTGATGTTCATAATAAACATTGAAATAACAAATGAGACCCACTGCTTATAAAGCATTGCTAAAGTGGAGTAATCACTTCGATAACTTATTTACAATGGCTAACTTAGTTTTGAACTTTATAGACTGACATTCATCGTGGATAACTTTAACTGTAATAATTAAATTAATCTGAAATTCCTCAGCTTGGCAGTCAGATATATTATGTTTTCAATAAGCATAGGGCCATGATTATACTTAGATATAGACATTAGTTCTATGGTAATATAAAAGCATGAAACATACCAACTTGGTCATAATTTTTAATACATGGTAAACAAAAAATTGGTGTGTGTGAGTGTATGTGACAAGTGGTATGAGAGCCATGGTTGCAACACTGTGGCATGTTTGGGAAATTGTGAACTAGAAAAAGTGTTAATGATACACAAAGTAGAAGTAGCATGAGGAGAGGGACTAAATTCACTCCACCTAGGAGGCCATCAGTAGGATCCAGACCTCTACCTTTTGAAGAGCAACTCATAAATGTGGGTTCAATTGGGAGAGGAAACCCATAATAAAAATGCAATGTTGTTGGAAATAATTTAGTAGTTATGAGCTAAGATGATGAATTTAAGGGCTGATAATGAGAGGATGAGGCTACAACAAAAGAGAATTATGAAAAGTCTCATAGACAAACAAAATCAAAGAAATTCAAATCCCAGTCCCAAGGATGGAAACAAAGATGAAATGCATTGATAGAGAGAGGACAATCTAGAATTTGAGGGAGGTCGAATTGATAATGAAGAAGAATTAGAAATCGAAGATGAATCCAAAGTATTCATCTTTGATTTCTAACTGTTCAAAATACATCCACAAAAACCTTCAAACTGAAATGAAGAAGAATTTGAAAATGCTTCTGGTGGAAAAGGGATCAAGGGGCAAAAGGTCAAATTGCAAAGAGATTTAAAAAAAAAATCAAACCTCCAATATTTGATGGAGAAATGGAAGAAGTTTTTGAAGCTTGGTTAAACAACAAGAATAAATACTTCCATATTTATGAATATGATGACAATTTAAAGACGAGATTAAGGATTTATCAACTGCAAGGTAAAGCCACCATTTGATGGGAAGAAATTAAAATCGTTTGAGGAATTGATGAGCAGGAAGTGACTTGGCACAAATTTCAAAAACATTTCAAAGATAATTATTTAATATAATGCTTCTATAATGAAAGTGAAAAAGATTTCCATGATTTGAAGTTAGGACAATATTCTATGGATGAATTTGTAACCCAATTTACATCTTTACTGAGATATGTTCCTTATATTCATGAAGTGAAAGCCAAGGTGAGATTTTTTTTTAGTAGCTCGCCAACTTTCATGAAGGAAAGGTTAGAATTTGAAAATCCAAAGTTGATGGATGAAGTTATTTGAAAAGATCGAATCTATTATCAACAAATGAATCAAAAAGGGAAAAGTGGCAGAAGTTGGCCAAACAAAAACGACATAAAAATTTTCAAAATACTAAGAATGTAAAGGTTGTTGGTGTTAAGAATACGTACAGGAAACAAAAAAATGGACCTCTGGGGAAAAATTAACAAAAATATAGACTTCAAGGTGAAATCAAGCAAGTCGGGGTGTCAAGCAAACCAAAGCCTAACCAATTGCATAAACCTCCTTTGAAGTTCGGGGGATGTGGGGAGCCCCATTATTACAAAAAATGTCCTCACAGTACCATAACAGAACTAACTGCTCATATTCAAGAATTATGTTTTACAGTTAGGGAGATATCAAGAAATATACCAAGGATCAATGTTACTTTGGAAGATCATTGGGTTGAATATCAACTTGCGATAGTATAATTTGAAGGTAAAATAACTAACCATTCTGTCTCTATTTGAATAGAACCCAGGTGTAAGCCTTAGTTATATCAATGTGAAATTAGTTGAGTTGTGTTATTTGTAAATTTTCAAATTTAAAAACCCCTGGTTATTGCAATTAGCTACTGGGGCTAAAGGAAGAGTGACTGCTAAAGTGGAAAATTGTCGTGTTAGCGGGACATAAAATGAAGGTGAATTTAAATATGTTTCCCTTAGGATATTATGTTGTGTTTAATCGAAATGGCATGGATAGAAATACATTGGTCTTTGATGAAATGTAAATACAAAACCATTATCTTCCTCATCGAGGAATTTTTTAAACAAGAAATTTAGGGGATTAAAAGAGCCATTAAATTATGACCTATCACAACTAACTAATTGAGCAAATGCATCGAGAAGGGTTATCAAATATATGTTGTGTAGGTGGGTTATACCAATTCTAAGGATAAGATAACTACATTGGAAAACATACCAGTTATTCAAGAGTTCGTGGATGCGTTTCTAGAGGAACTTCCAAGGTTACCTCCTAAAAGAGACATTGAATTTACCATAGAATTAATTCGAGGAGTGAAACTAGTGTCAAAATCCACTTATCTTATGAGCATACATGAATCGAATGAACTTAAGATGCGGTTACAGGAGTTAATAGAAAAATGATATATCACCCCAAGTATGTCACCTTGGAGAGCCCCAATGTTGTTTTTGAGGAACAATGATGGCACTTTATGATTGTGTATCAATTACAAGAAAAGGAATAAGTTAACTATAAAAAATAAGTATTTGTTGCCAATAATTGACAATTTATTTGATCAAGTTAAAGGCACTACCATATTTTTTAAAATTGATTTGCAGTCAAGTTATCACCATATAAGGATAAAATAAGAGGATATTTGTAAGACAATGTTCATAACTCACTTTGGACATTAAAAATTTATTCATTTTACATTTGGGCTTACTAATGGCCGAACAACATTTATGAGTTTGATGAATTGTATTTTCCATCCTTACTAACACAAATTCTTTTTGACTTTTATTAATGATATTCTGATTTACTCGAGGAATTTGGAAGATTATAAGGATTGTCTATGGATATTTTTGCAAACCTTATGAGAAAACCAGCTTTATGCTAAATACAGTAAATGTGACTTTTATAAGGATCAAATCTAATACTTGGGACACATCATTTCATATGAAGGAATAATTGTAAATCCCAAGAAAATTAAAACCATCATGGAGTAGCATGTCCCCAAAAATGTTGCACATATTTCATCTTTTATGGGTTTAGTCGAGCATTGTCGCCATTTTATAAAAGGATTTTCTAGAATTCCTTACCCTATAACTTCCTTGCAGAAAAAGGGAAGAGCCTTCAAGTGGACAAGAAAGTGTCAACACAATTTTAAATAATTGAAACATTTATTGACTACAACACGTGTGTTGAAAGTTGCAGAACCAAAGAAAAAATTTACGGTTTACACCGATGTGTGCCAAGAAGGTGTTGGAGGAGTTCTAATGCAAGAAGGCAGAGTAAAAACTTATGAATCATGTAAGTTGAAAGATCGCGGGCAAAGATATTCTTCTTATGACTTATAACTGACTACAGTAGCTCACGCTTCGAAGGTATGACAAAATTACTTATTAGGGAGAATATTCATATTAATGACTGATCATAGTATTTTGACAACTTTATTTAAGAAACCTAATCTAAACACACACCAAGCCAAGTGGATCACTTTTATAAGAAAATTTGACTTCAACATTAGACATCTTAAAGGAAAATAAAATAGTTTGGTTGATGCACTAAGTAGGAAATTACTTGTGTGTATGAGATTTCCTATAGTCACATAAAAATTAAATTCTCTGAACAAATCAAGGAAGATGCTCTAAAGGATCCAAAGTACAAGTTTTTTTGGAAGCAAGCTAAACAACCACAAAATTATGGAAACCAATCTGAAATTTGAATATGCTATAAAAAAGGATAATTTGTTGACTTTTAGGGGGAGAATATATGTTCCAAGGGAAACAATTGTTCAACAATTTATGTTGGATGGATTTCACTCCATATGTTTCTTGTCGTGATTATCAAAAAATATTTTCTGCAATAAAAAAAGACTACTTTTGGCCTGCCATGAGGAAGGACATTGTTGAATATTTAGTCAAATTCTTGGAGTCTGAGCAATTCAAGGATGAGCAGCAACACCCTGCTAGTTTTCTTCACCCACTACCTATTCCTGAGTGGAAGTGGGACATGATTACATTGGATTTTATAAAAGGCCTCCCTTGATCTAGAAAGCAAAATGATTCCATCATGGTAGTGGTGGGTAAACTAAGCAAAATAACCCATTTTATTCTTGTCAAATCCACATACAAAATTGATTATATTGTAGATATATTTATGAAGGAAATATTATGATTACATGGTATGCCAAAAGTGGTGATTTATGACCTAGATGTGAAGTTCACCTCTGCATTCTAGAAAACCCTCTTTACTAAATTGGGTACTCAGATTTAGTTCAGTATTGCGTATCATCCACAAAATTTCATATCATTAACAAACTGATGGGAAAACTGATTGGGTGAATCAGGTGCTTGAGGATATGTTAAGAATGTATGTAATGCAACAACTAACCAAGTGGGAGGAATATCTCCACTTACTTGAATCTTCATATAATAATAGCTACCATAAGTCATTGAAAATGGGCCTTTTTGAGATATTGTATGGAAAGAGGTGTAGAACACCTAAAAATTGGAGTAACCCTCAAGATAAGTTAATACTAGGATCTGACATGCTAGTGGAAATGGAAAATATGGTGAAAATGTTTAGTGAAATTTAAAGGCTTCTCAAGATAGATAAAAGGACTTACAGAGAATTTCATGTGAGAGACCATGTATATGTGCAACTTAAACCCAAGAAAAGCACCTTAGGGTGGGGTGGTTGTGCAAAATTAGCACCTGGATATTGTGGATCGTTTCAGATTTTGGAAAGAGGGGACCCATAGCATACCAACTTGCACTACCAAGCCATATGCGAGTCCACAATGTGCTTCATGTTCAAATGTATATATATATATATATATATAATATATATATTAATATATATATATATAAATATATAATATATATATATATGTGATCCTAAACATATCATTAATTGGAAACATGTACACGTAAAATGTTGAATTTTTATGTATATATGTATGTCTTGACTTAGTGATTAAAATCAGACTAATCATTAGAGGAATTTTGAGGTCTAAAATGAGTCTTCTAAGAAAAATGAACAATCAAAATAAATTGTAGAATTGAGGCTTCTATGATCCATCATAGTTATAAGAAGAATTTCAGCGTAAATCACATAAAGAAAGACCTTTGCCGACGCATTTCGAACCAACTAGTGTGGTTCATCGTCAGGACAAGTTGAAGAGACAGATCTAGTCTAGCGCGTTAAATAGTTCGAGAAGAGATTCCAACAGCTAAAATCGATTAGCGTCTAGTTTTGACCCAAGGACCCTGTTAAATTATTAATATTCTTATTGTTATTATTATTTCCAATATTTACTATTTTATTCGTGGAAATAAGTTAAACTAGGTAAAAAAATAAAATA
>APFE030052626.1:0-19542 GCA_000404065.3 Pinus taeda | reverse complement strand
GTTTATATATTATATATTATTATTATACATTATTATATATTAATATTTTATTATTCTTATATACTAACTCTTTTCTCCATTTTATTTATATTAACTATTTTTATTGACATTTCTTCATTGAATATAGTTATATATGTATGTATATATATAATAATTAATAAAATATAATGTAATAATCTAATTTTTAATTTAACCTTAAGTAAATATGGTATTTATTTACCTAATTGATCTTAGTTCGATAAATATAATAATTAATATTAAGGATAAAGATTGTTATCTTTAAGAATTTAAACAAATAAGCTATTATTTTATTTTATTTTTTACCTAGTTTAACTTATTTCCACGAATAAAATAGTAAATATTGGGAATAGTAAGAACAATAAGAATATTAATAATTTAACAGAGTCCTTGGGTCAAAACTAGATGTTAATCGGTTTTAGCTGTTGGAATCTCTGCTCGAACTATTTAATGCGCTAGACTAGATCTGTCTCTTCAACTTGTCCTGACGATGAACCACACTAGTTGGTTCGAAACGCGTGAGTAAAGGTCTTTCTTTATGTGATTTATGCCGAAATTCTTCTTATAATCAAAATAAACTTTATAATAACCAATAAGATTCAAGATGGTGATGTCAACCATGGAGCATGATTCACCATTTTTGGAGTAAAAAATAAAAATAATAAAAAATAGTAAAATAATAAAACTACTTTTTCAACTCGTATTTTGAACTTATCTCCCTAAAGTTTTACTCAAATTTCAAGTGGGAGTACTCGCTGGATGTAAAATTTAATTCTTCATCCAAAGAGTACCCATGTTGCATACTTTTGATGGACCCTACTACACGAAAAATGAGAAATACATGAAAAAATGTGATTGCAATCACATTTTCAAGTATTTCTCATTTTTCATGTAATAGGGTCGATAGAAAGTATGCAAATGGGTAATCCTTGGATGAGGAAACAAATTATGCATCCAACGAGTGTTGTTGCTCAAAATTGGGTAAACCCATAGGGAGATAAGTTGAAAATATGAGTTGAAAAATATTTTTTTCTTTTTTTCCTGTAAAATTTGATGATTTAATATAATATTATTTTATTATTTCCACTATTGTCTTATAATTTCTTTAGGAGGCCCATTTTAAACCTCAAAATTCCCCTAATCGGCAGTGTTATGGTTCTAAAACAGGTTGAACCGAATGGAGAGTTCTTGGTAGAGCCTCTAAGTATTCTCGATTAGAGAGAAACGATTTTACATAGGTGAGCTATCACCTAGGTTAAAGTGTAGTGGAGGTACTTCAGTCTGGAAGAGATCACCTAGGAGGATGAAAGCTTTATGCGACAAGCATGTCCTGACATGTTCCAAGGGAAATAATGAACACTGGGGATAATGTTTCGCACAAGCGGGGGGAGATGTAACACCCCTAGTTACTGTACATACTTGTTATTTACTGTCATTTACTTTTACTGTATAAGACTCTAGTAACTTAAGGCTTAGAGGAAAATCCTAGTGAAACTATAAATGTTTAAAAGGTTTATTTTTATTATTTTCTTTAATAGAAAAATTGTGACGATTCTCGGAAACTCACGAAAAAGACCCTAGACGAATTTGCAACTTCTAGACAATTAGAGACAGTTACATTCTCTCATTCCCTAGAGATAAAACATCTTAGTGGTAAAACAAAGGGGTTAGCTCAAGGAAGAGAGAAAAAGTTGAAGACACATTGAGAGAGAAGAAAGAGGATGTTGGGAAGGTGAGGTAGGACATTGCTTGAGGATTATTTCTTGACCTAGACTTGAACCAATGGAAAACTCCAAGACAAATAAAAGTCTATGATTTTTTGGTTGGACTGAGTGGTCTTGATGCAAGTGAATTGACCTTGATAAGTCATATCGAGTTAATTTTTTTGTAAATTAAGAAGCTTTATGGGAGAACTGGGCATAATTGTCATTCTTGTTGGAATGGAGGAGTTTTTTTTGACAGTCTAAATTATTAAAGATAAGTGCATCTAATTTATTTTCATAACTTAAGAGATTTTTCCAATGTTGTGGAATAATGAGATTTCTTAAAGATTATTTTTTTTGTGACTTAAACTAAAAATTTATTTCCTAATGGTGAGAAAACAAAGACTATATTTATGATTGTGTGTAATACAACTTGTTAAGAAAGGTTTGTATGTTCAGTACAGTAAAAAAAAAAAAATATGCACTATGTTCGTTTAACATATGAATGAAAGGATACCTTTAACTTTCTGAAGAATATAGTAACCGTAAGATTTCAAGGTTTGAATAGAAACTGTAACATTGTAATTATCATTGGAGAAAAAGGAATAAAGTGTTGTTGAAAGGGAATTCTTCAATATATAATAACAATACAACAAAGAAACAAGAACTCGGGAACTAATCAAACTCAAAACAGAAATAATTCAGGAGTTTTCCAAAACCCCGCAAAAACTGATTACCTAAGTAACCTATGGGCAATTGACAGGACCCAAAAAACTTAGGTCTCGCCACTCTACCGGGTACTAGTGAGTGTTATAGAAACAATGAATTAAAGAAGCCCTTATGTAAATACCACATAGCTATAATAAAGTACAAAACATATGTGTAAGTTGGAAAGGTAAATCAACGGTAAAATCAAAACCCAGAAATGCATAAAAAACAGGTACTTACTATTATATTAAAATTTCAAAATACAGAAATCAAATGAAATTTATATTTTTATTACATTAGTAACTGCAAAAAAACCTCTATGTCGTTTGCAATTAGACATTGTAAGGACAGAGAGAAACTTGAATAATAACGCAAACAAACTCAGAGCATTAATAGAATTCAAGGTTTTCCATCAAGTGTAAAGTCATATCTTACATTATCAAAGAAAAATAGAGATTTTATATGAAATTTCCATGTCACCATTGTGAGTAAAAAATTATCAATACAACAACGTATTTTACTCTCCTAGAATCACACATTTGCACTCTCGCAAAAATCATAATCGTTAAACCCTAAATTACAACTTTTGTAAGTAGAGAAGAGGGTTCAAAACTCTAAAAGCATAACTTAAACGAGAATAATGGCGTTCGATGAAACCTGTAAAGTAAATAACCATGTAATAGGAGAACCTGGAAGCAGGAAGGAAAGAAGTCGTAGCACAGAAATATGCGATAGATACCAAAACCCTCTCGTGTCGAACACATAATACAAAGAATGAGTTTAGTGGCTCGATTATATAACAAACCCCAAGTTCCAAGTGGTGTGTATGAGGTAATGAGGGATCCCTGGAAATGGATTCGTAACTTCCGCCAGTTGTACCTCTGAACAAAGAACCCCTATGAAATTAGAAGCATATTTTCGGCTACAAACAAAAAATGAAGAAAAGATTTGTAGCATATAATGGATTACCATGCTAGTCATAAACAAGCAACAAGTATAGGTAGAATGGTCCACATTGACAGTACTCGGAGTCGAGACTCAGAAACGAGCACAATTTGTCTCCTTCCCTGTCAATAAACATAAAAACCATCTTATGAGTAGATCTAGTATATGGAAGCCTAACTCTGTAAAGAGCCTCAAGATTTGAGCTTACCTGTTACTAAGGAGAACCCATGCGAGTATAGAACGATTAGTAATACCACCTCCACGAGTTGTAGAGCAATTTTTTTGGCAGGGCGAATGCATGAATGAGCCTCTCGCATCACTAGGAGCATAGGGTTAGTTACCCTCTAATAGACCCCCATTCATTCTTGGTAATTGATATAACCATAATTATATAGGGTCGTTGATTTGGCAACATCGAATCCCAAGACAAGTGGTGGCCAACTATATGGTTCATGAAGGTTCTTTAAACAACCACGTAAGGGTTTAAAATACAACATACAATATTCATCAAACGGGTAAGTTTCCAAGTTATGATATGCAGTCGTAGTACCACCTCTGAAATATACAGTAATGTTCATAATAAACAATGAAATAACAAACAAGACCTACTACCTGTAAAGGATTGCTAAAGTTGAGTAATCGTTTCGCTAAGTTATTACAACAATTAACTTAGGTTTGAACTTTATAGATTGACATTCATCGTGTATAACTTTAACGGTATTACTAAAATTAATACCAAAGTCCTCAACCTGGCAGTGAGGGATATTATGTTTGCAATATGCATATGGCCATGATTATACTTGGATAGAGGTATCAATGTTGTGATAATATAAAAACATGGAACAGACCAACTTGGTCATAATTTTTGATACATGGTAATTTTTTTATTTAATTTTTTTTTGGAGTGTGTGAGTGTATTTGACAATGATATGGCCATCTGCTTTCGAAGGCGATGTCGCAGTGTTTATCGTGTTGTAAGGAGTGACACTTGATTTTGGACCAAAATACATAATCGCTTTAATACAATTCTGTTTGTTCAATCATTTAAATTTAAACCAAAAGTAATTGATTTATTTAGTAAATTTGCTGTTCAATCTTTCGATATAAAGAGTTGTTTACCTCTCCCTTTGGCTTTCGGAGGAAACATTGCGCGAATAATTTTCAAACAATTTCAAATCCTAAGAACAAAACAATAAGCAATGTGGAAAACTATTCTCTATCCCAAAACGACTACTCTTATTCCATCAAAATTGAAGTCTAAACATTACTAATGTTTTAAGGTACTATTACTAGTGTTTTAAGGTACTCCAACTAAGAGTTTACCACCAATAAATATAAGCTCATTGAGATACATATATTTAGGTATGACAATAGTCACTACTTGGAGCAGACAAGACTAAATATTAATATAGGATTTATATGTCCCAATATTTAGTTTTCAGTAATTACAAAATTTAAAATATGAAGTTTTATATGAGTGAGATAAATATGAAAATATGAATTTTCATTTTTGGTAAATATGAAAATTTATCTATTTTCGTGTGGTGAGGTGTCTATATAGTTTTTCCGTTTTACAAATTAAGATGTTAATTTTACTTATATTTTTATAAATTAATTAAATTATAAAAATCAGATTTATATATTAAATAAATTTAAAATATAAAATTTGATTTATTATTATAAATTAACATAAAATTTATGATTCAAATGGATTTGGTGAGGGTTATA
Source organism: Pinus taeda (assembly GCA_000404065.3). NCBI lineage: Eukaryota > Viridiplantae > Streptophyta > Pinopsida > Pinales > Pinaceae > Pinus > Pinus taeda. Next base: position 14,440 of record APFE030052626.1, on the reverse strand, counting down.
TACTTTTTGGTTTTAATAATAAGATGTTTAATTTATTATAATTTTAAAAATAAAATAAAATAATTAATTATAAAGATCATATATATATTAGTATATTTAAATGATAAATATTAATTATTATAATTATATATTATGATATTTAATGATTAAATATTTTGATGTGTAATTTTTAATAATGGTTATTTAAAAAGTTAGATTCATTGAACTATTTGGTAAATTTAAAACTAAAAAATTAGTGTGAATTTTATTATATTCAAAATATATTAATCTATAAGAATATTTTATTAATTTAGATATTTTATTATTGTATTTAATAATATTATATAAAATATATAAATCAAATCTTCATTTATGTGTATAGTAATTTTATTTTTAGTTTAGTTGTCGATTTTACAATTTAGTAATAGGGATAAAGGTTGCTTGCTATTTTCGTGTTTAACCTTGAGTTAATAGATATAAATATAAACGCTACTTATTTTCATGTTTAACCTTGAGTTTATATAATATATTCTTAAATAAAAAAAAAAAATAACAAAATTTTTTAAAATAAAATATTCTTTCATTAAAATTTCAAAAATTAACAAAAATATATACGAATAATTTTAATTAGAATCAATATAAAACATGAATAATCTCATTCTCACTATGCTCATTATATTACAACCCAATATGAAGGAGATGTGGTAAAAATATTTAATTCTCACTTTCAACCACAAATAAAAGGGTCACATGTTCATATAGAATAACTTAATTTTACGTCAAACTTAAAAAGAAATAAAGTAATTAAAAATTACAATCTAGTCTTAAAATGAAAATCAATCTAAGTATTAAAAGGAAAACATGAGTTGCCCATATCAGAGACTAGAATGTAACACTCCCTTCGATTTGATCTAACGACCTAGCTCCGAGACTTCCAAGGGTCGTGTTCCATGATTATGGCCCTACTAAGTTTTTGTTCCTGTGGCCTAGATAAGAGCCCGCTCTACCATGGGGGTAGGTTGTGAGGGTTTTTACTAAGGCTAACTCGACTGCTCGCTAGCGAGACATAATGGGTCTACCATTTTGGTCAATGTGAATGCCAATGTTAAGTCCCAACAATAGGTGATGGCTGAGAAGGAAATTGATCAGGCCCTAAAGCATGGACTTAGAGAAACCAAACCTTCCATGTTGAAGTGGATCGACGACAGGAAGAGGGTGTGGGTTGAATGCACGCTTTTCGAAAAGCATGCGCTCTATCCTAGATTTGAAAAATAAGGTGAGGAAGAAAGCAATTTGTTTGAAAAAATGAATCAATCAGCTGGGGAAGGAAACGAGGATAGTTATCTCCAAAATTTCCTATTTTTTGTCCAATATTTGTCTGGTAAATCCCTCTACATCATGGTCAATGCAACTAATGGTGTTTTTATGCTCAAAGACATAATTAAAGCATTGACATGAATTTAGAAGGGCGTGTTCAGGCTCCTTTACAAAGGAAGGAAACTATAGATGGATCATGTACTGAAATATTACAACATTATGAAGGATGCCTCCAAATCTCTTGTTGTGTTCCTAAATGGTGGTGCCAAGGGTGGTGGGGCATCTTTGGCTTCAAAGTTGATTTCCTTCAAGGATGCCCTCAAGTTAGGATCCAACTCTCAACAGACCCAAGCTCCACCTTGGCCGTACCAAGTGGACAAGCTGAGGGTTGTCCATATGTAGGAATTTTGAACCCTATTCTAGATAAATGCCTACAGATATACTCTAAGAAGGACCTCATTTGTAGCTTCACTGGCTTTTTGAAACACTGAGTGGACATTTATAAGTGGATTCATGCAACCTAGAATCTGAATGCATGGTTATCTTCATTACTAAGGATTTCTTTATAGTGTTGTTCAATGAACCAAAGGATTACGAGAAGGCCCTAACTAGTGGACCTTGGCTTTGGGGTAAATATAGTTTTTCCATTATCCCCTGGTTTCTAGATTTCAATCCCTCTACAATAATCATCACCAAACTTCCAATCTTGGTCCAACTTCTAAATTTTCCTTCCCATCTATCCCATTTCTTAGTATTTGAGGGCATTGGTAATTCCTTAGGTCATTATCTTGCCAGAAATATCTCATAAGGAAAGTATGGCTTATACACCTAGGGAAGAATTCATGTGGAAATTGACATTAGTAAAGGGCTTCTAGATAGAATAAATTTAAAAATTGATGATTACCATTGGATCCAATCCCTAGATTATGAGAATACGTCGTTTCAGTGTCGTATTTGTCTTAAAATGGGCATCTACAAAATTTCTGCCCTAGGTCAATCTCCACTAAGAAGTGGTACAATAGAATGTCTACATCAAAAATGTTGGAAACGATGCTATTGACCCCCTATGGAGGGTGAGCCTTCTTCTCCTTCCGGTCAAGAATATGGGGGCACCGATGATGATATGTTTCTCCGATATCATGACCAAAATGTTATTGCACATTAGTCTTATGAGGGCTCCATTGGGATCCCATTTCACCCTTTAAATAGGGAATTAGTTATGAAAGATGTTTCTTTAGGTATGTCGAAGCATGCTCATGAATCTGCTTCTTCTAACTCCAACAAGGAAACACCTTCAACTCTCAACAATAGCCTGCAGATTACCTTGGGTGGTCCGCCTCGTGTAGGCTAGACCAAGGTTGTGACAAAGAAAGGCAAGAAGAATTGTTCTAAGGACAAACTCCAAGTCGGGTGATGTTATACAGTTTGTCTATTCTGTGGTAGTTTTTTATTTGAGTTTGTGTCAAAATCTTGAGATAAACATTCTTATCTCTATGTAATCAATGTAAAACCTATTATATTAATAGAAATCTTTTTGTACTAGCTTAAAAAAAGTATATATAGAGGAGAGATAAATTATACTTTTAAAAATATTTAATAAGAACTTAAATAATATATATATATATATATATATATATATATATATATATAATATATATTATATATATGTTTTTTATGCCAGACAAAAGTAATTGAAGCCGAAACTATTTATTTAATTATGAATATCAAATTAATTATATGTAATATTAGAAAATATATCAATAATAAAAAAATAATGTGGGCTATAACAAATAATTCAATGTTTATGTTAAGTAAAATATTTATATTATATGGTTAAAAAATTATGTATATATTTTATAATGCAATTAAAGAAAATGGTTTTTATGGTTAAAATGTTTTCAAAGAGTCTCATTATTATACATTTGGGTCATTTTTTCAAGTATATTTTTCAATAAATTTTGTTTGAAATGTAGGGAAGATTTCTTGGAATTGAAAGTTTAAGTTGTGTCGTTATAGTCTAAACTCTTAAGAAGATTTTCAATGCATTGAATCCATTTATGCATTAAAAATAAACTCAAACAATTATATATAGAGAGAGAGAGAGAAAGAGAGAGAGAACAAGATCATCTTAACCACTGATTTATCAAGTGTCTAAAGGGATCAATTATTTCAATATGCAAACAATTTTTTTTATGTCTCCACTTTAATCTCTCAACATTTACTAGATCATGATTAAATTGAATTTGTACTAGTATATATAAAAAGAGACAGAGAATGAGATCATCTTAACCATTGATTTATCAAGTCCCTATAACCATTGATTTATCAAGTCCCTAAAAAGATCAATTATTTCAAGGTGCAAATCTTATTTTTTATGTCTCTACTTTAATCTCTCAACATTTAATAAGTTGTGATTAAATTGAATATGTACAGTATATTATATTTTATTTTAATTAATTAATGTTAGTAGTATATTGTATTTTTTTTTAATTATAATAATAATACATATTATTATTGTCTTTTTTTCAATATGTGGGAAAACTTATCATAACTCGGTTGTCAAACCAATAGTGAGGACGAACCATCTTTGGCTACTAACTGCCAATGCAGGTTGGCTCATCACCGTTAATCAAGGAAAACCACGCCATGTGGAATAACTCCATCTCTGCTGCTCACTGCGAATGCAGGTTGACTCATCACCATTAATCAAGGAAAACCATGCCACCTCGAATAACTTGTTGGTGCCCCGTAAGGGGTTAGAGTTTCAATTCTACCAAATGCCTCTAAGCTTTGGGTCGTTACCCTGTTTCCTTAAGTCCGAAGAAAATAAACTCTTAACCAAACAAAAATAATTTTAAAACATGCTAGAAGGCCAAATTATTATGGTTGTTGTATTTTATTATTATAAAAGTTATAAAATATAATAATATAAACTTTATTTAATTTATTTATTTGACCCCATTTTCCTATTAAGTTAGGAATTTAGCACTTTTAGAAAGAATGTTATACGTATGAAAAACCTTTATTTCAAAGTGGTTAAATGCAAAGGTTCTAAGACGAAAATATGCGTTCAATACGGTGCGCATATAATTGCAGTTCTTCGTTCATATAGTCATAATTATATTTAGTTGTCCGAACCATTTTTAATGTGATGAGTTTGTGAGTGTTTAAAGCCGGTATAAATGACATATAAAATATAAAAAAGTCCAATTGTCAACTACATTTATCATTATCGTTATGATATGAGATTGCAAAGGGTAAGAAGCCATGACTGTGGAAACAAAGATATTCCATTATCTCCTCCTCTAATTGGTTAATTGGTTAGTTGTACTGGCGTCCAAAGGGTCTGCATAGAATGAGATATTCATAAATTTAAGTGGCTGGAAAAAGATTCAAAAGCTTCTCCAATTTCATCGTCGGTGTATTAGGTCATTTGTTAGGGTGAAGATAACTGCAAGAACATCACCAAATTCCGTTCAGTGGATAATTCTGTGGAACTTATGAACTTCTATGGACTCCGTTGTGAATGATTTTGTGGAACTTGACGTTTTAATGTAACAGAATTAGTTTTATTTCCTTCATCTCATTTTCCAAAAGGGCATTTTCCCAGGAAAGGGTAATGGACGACATCTGCAAGTTCTAAGTTGAATTTTAGTGAACAGTTAATGAACGACATCTACAAGTTCTAAGGATTAATATTAGTGGACATATTGTATGGCATGGCTGAATTGAATGTTATTGAATGCATAAGCTTCCTGAGGTGTGAAATACCTTTTTTTTTCCTTTATATGTCACTTACTTCTATGGGATAGACAGCTAACTGTTCTCTTCGTTTACAGCCTTTGTTGCTTCCTGGATAGAGTACAAGAGGGCCGAGGCTAATTGTAAATAAATTGTATATATTTCTTTTATATATATAGATAAAGTGTTGTTTACATTTTTCGTCATTGTAAAACGGTCTACATATACAACTCGTAAGACTTCTTCAGAGGATAGAAATCCAAGTGGGTCAAACGATGAAAGAATATCAGATTGCGTCATTAAGAAAACACGTGAATCTTTGAGAAACCTCCGAACACACAGGCAAGAAAAAGAGAGCAAACCTTAGCTTTTGTAACCGCATTAAAATAAATTTTCAGACATGCATGCAATATTTTGACGTCTTGAATTTTAATTAAAATACAGTGGATTTCTTTCTGTTTTCTAGTTCGTAAATTATAAAGGCTGGGACATAAAAATACTTTAAAGCTGGATCAGTTCGGTCAATTGCAAAAGGAACTGTGACCATAGCATCATGATTGACACGAAAGAAATCGACTTTCAGTTACATTAACGAAGTAATGAACTTCAATATAATTTGGTTCATAACTCAAAAAGATTGTAAGTTTCAAGTTAATAAATATAATGTGTATTAATTTTTATCAATTTGTTTAATCATATTATAATCATATTATAAGATTCTCAGGAAAACTTGTAATTTCTGTAGAAATTAATGAATTTTTAAAGTTGTTATATTTTATTGATAACATCAAAAATATAGCAACACAATCACACATGAAAAATATAGTAGCACAATTACATTTACCAATGTAGCTGATATATCTCTATAAACATATATGAAGCATATACACAACTACATATATAAACACATGTATCAACCATATTAATAATTATTGTGTATTTTTTTAAATACCAACTCTTTAAATTATTAATAATTATATAAAATAATAAACAAACATATTTTTATATATATATGATTATTAATATTAATATTATAATAATAAATTATATCTTATTTATTATATAATAATAATATAACTCATAATAATATTAGTAATATTTAATTAACAATAATAATCTTCATTAATAATAAATATTTTAGTAAATGTGGTTGACAATACCCATAAAGGCTTTACTTTTATTTATGACATAAAACCATTGATAAAATATATAATAAAACTAATAATTTATTGTTCATTTTTAATAAAATGTAATTAACTAATTACTTGTTTATCAAAAAAAAAATAGAAGAAATATAAATATTTTTATTTTATTTTATAAGATAAGTTATAAAATAATAATAATAATAATAATTAATAAATAATAGTTAAATAGTTTATTATTGTGAAAAAATAATAATATTTTTTTAATTAAATATTAAAAACATTTAAATGTGGTTGGACCATGGTTGATCGTGGTTGTTATGGTTGATTTTCATATTGAGACAATCTTTGTCACAAAGCGACATTTGAGAATGGTTGACTATGATTGACTATGTTTCACCCAAATGAATAACAAACCATTGGGATTAATACTAAACACCCAAGATTGACCATGGTTGACCATGTTTGATTCTATAAAATATGGTTGACCATGATCAAGCATGACTGGCCATGGTTGACAATGATTGTCTATGATTTTCATATGTAGACAATTTTTGTCACAATGCAACATCCCACCATGGTTGACCATGGTTGACCATGATTGATTTTATAAACCCAAGTTAATAAAAAAACCCAACAGATTGATATTATAAACCCAAGTTAATAAAAAACCCAAGGGGTTGATATTATGAACACAAGGGATTAATACTAAAACCCCATGATTGGCCATGGTTGACAATGGTTGACCATGATCAATATTATAAACGTAAGGGAATAGTAAACCCAAGGGATTGATATTATATACCCAAAGGATTAATACAAAAAACCCAAGGGATTATGAACCGAAGAGAATAATATTAAACACAAGGGACTAATATTATAAACCTAAGGTGTAAAAGCCCTAAGATAAATATTTAAAATACTAAAACACGCATGGTTGAGCACGGTTGATTTTCATATTGAGACAACCCTTATTGCAATGCACCATTGGACCATAGTTTATTATGGTTAATCATTGTTGAATAATATTAAACCCTAGGAATATGAACCCTTAGATCAATAAACCCAAGAGATTTATATTATAAACCCAAGGGATAACAATTATAAACCCAAGGTATATAAACACTAACAACAATACTATAAACCCTAAAATAAACATGGTTGACCATGGTTGACTATATTTGATTTCCTTATAGAGACAATCCTTGTCACAATGCAATGTTGGACCATGGTCAACCATGTTTGACGATGATTGATTTTCATATCGAGACAATCTTTGTCGGATGCAACGTTAGCTCGTGGTTGACCATGCTTGATTTCCATATCCAACCTTCTTTGACCATGGTTTAACATGGTTGATTATGATTGACCATGGTTGACAATGATTAATATTATAAACCCAATGGATTGATATTATAAACCCAAGGGATTATTACTAAAACCCCAATGGATTCTGAACCCAAGGGAATAATATTAAACCCAAGGGACTAATATTATAAACCCAACGTATATAAACCGTAAGATAAATATTATAAACACTAAAATAAACATGATTGGCCATCATTGATTTTCATATTGAGACAATCCTTATCACAATTCCATGTTGGACCATGGTTGACAATGATTGACATCATAAGAAACCGTGGTTAACCGAGGAATAATAAACCCAAGCAATTGATATTATAAACCCAAGGGATTAATACTAAAACCCCAAGGGAATAAGATTAAACTCAAGGGACTAATATAATAAACCCAACATATATAAACCCTAAGATAAATTATTATAGACACTAAAGTAAACATGATTTGCCATGGTTGATATTCATATTGAGACAATCCTTATCACAATGTCATGTTGGACCATGGTTCACCATGGTTAATTTTCATATCGAGACAATCTTTGTCACAATGTGACGTTGAACCATGGTTGATTTTCATATTGAGACAATTTTTTTCACAATGTGATGTTCAAACATGTTTGACCACAATTGACCATGGTTGACCATTTTGATTCTATAAATGAGGTTTGACCATTATCAACGATGGTTGACCATGGTTGACCATGATTGTCCATGATTATCCATGATTTTTATATTGAGGCATTCTTATTATAATGTGAGATCGAACCATGAATGACCACAGTTGACCATGGTTGACCATGATTGTCCATGATTATCCATGATTTTTATATCTAGGCATTCTTATTATAATGTGAGATCGGACCATGACTGACCACAGTTGACCATGGTTGGTTATGTTTGGCCATAATTGATATTATAAACCCAAGTTAATAATAAACCCAAGGGATTAATACTAAGACACCAAGGGATTGTGAACCCAGGGGAATAATATTAAACCCAAGGCACTAATATTATAAACCCAACATTGGTAAATTCTAATATAAATATTACAAACACTAAAATAAACATGGTTTATTTTCATGGTGAGAAAATCCTTGTCACAATGAGACATTCAATCATAGTTGGCTATGATTGACAATGATTGACCATCATTGATATTATAAACCTAAGGGATGGATATTATAAACCCAAAGGAATAATAAACCCAGGGGATTAATACCAAAACCCCAAGGTATTATGAACCCAAGGGAATAATATTTAACCCAAGGCACTAATATTATAAACCCAACATTGGTAAACCCTAATATAAATATTACAAACACTAAAATAAACATGGTTTTTTTCATGGTGAGACAATCCTTGTCACAATGCAACATTCAACCATGGTTAACCATGGTTGGCTATGATTTACAATGGTTGACCATGATTTATATTATAAACCTAAGGGAATAATAAACCCAAGGGATTGATATTATAAACCCAAAGGAATAATAAACCCTAGGGATTAATACTAAAACACCAAGGGATTATGAACCCAAGGTAATAATATTAAACCCAAGGGACTAATATTAAAAACTCAAGGTATATAATCCTAAATGGAGAAAGGTTTCGTCAATAAGTGCGAGCGAATCAGACCAATGAGTTGACCGACAGTTAACCATGGTTTGGTTATGCGTTGACCATGATTGATATTATAAACTCAGTTAAGATAATCAGAGGATTGATATTATGAACGCCAAGGAAAATAAACCCAGGGGAGTTAATATGCTAAAACCGCCCAAGGGGATTATGAACCTAAGGGAACAATATTAAACCTAGGAGGGACTAATATTAATAAAACCCAAGCATAGGTAAAACCAAAATAATAAATATTACAAACACTAAAATAAACATGGTTTTTTTTCATGGTGAGACAATATTATAAACCCAAGGTATAAAAACCCTAAGATAAATATTAAAAGTACCTAAATAAACATGGTTGAATTAATAAACACTATGAATTAATATTTTAAAGTCAAGGGATTAATAAACCCTAAGAATTAATATTTTAAACTCAAGGGATTAATAAACCAAAGATATTATCAATATTATAAACCTAAGGAACTGATAAACCCAAGGAATTAGTAAACCCAAGGGATAAATATTAAAAACCTAAGCAATCAAGAAGCACAAGGGATCGATATTACAAACACAAGAGGTTAATAAAGCCTAGGAATTAATATTCTAAAAACAAAGGATTGATAAACTCGCATGATTATTAATATTATAAACCCAAGCGATCAATAAACCTTAGAGATTATTAGTATTAGAAACCCAGAGAATTAATAAACTAAAGGGCTAAAATTTTTAAACATGATGGATTAAACCCTTAATATTGGGGTTTAACAAATCAAAGGGATTATTAATATTATAAATCCAAGGGGTGAATAAACCCAATGCATGATTAATATTATAAACCCAAGGCATTAATATTATAAGGAAAAAAAAAATTATTAAATAAACCCAAGCAATCAATAAACACAAGGAATAATAAACCCAACAAAATAATATTAAAAAAATTAAAAACGATTAAATAAACCCGTAAGCTATTAATATCTTAAAGTCCCAAAGGGATTAATAAACTCCTGGGGATAAAATGATCAAAGAAAGGAATTATAATAATTAATATACTCAAATAACAAATAAACCCGGGTGTTTTACATACTATAAACCCAAGAGAAAAATATGGATACAAAAATGCAAGGGATTAATATTAAAAATGGAAAGAATTGATATTTTAACCCCAATGAATTAATATTGTAACCCCAAGTTGTTTAAAACCCAAGATAAATATTATAAATCGAAAAATAAACAATGCTACATTGAACAATCTTTGTTACAGTGGAATGTTGGACCATGGTTGACCATGATTCACCATGATTTATTATGGTTTTCATCTGAAGATAGTCTTCGTTTTAATGCAATGTTTGACAAGGCTCACAATGATTTGTTTTGGAAATGAGAAAATATATGTCATATTAAATATTTTAAACCCGCTAGGCCCTAAATCTAGCATCAATATTATAAACGTAAACAATGCTATAACACGAAACAATAATAATAATAGAAATATACCACAATCAATATAAAAACCACATTGTAAACTATTAAGACATCAATATAAAAAAATTAATATGAGTACATTAATAATAATACACTATAAAACATTAAAACATGATAAATCATCAACACATTAATAATAACACATTTATATACTACATGTATACAACAATAAATAAATTTAAAAATAAATACATTAATAATCAATACATTGAATATACAATAGTGATAAATCTCAGAATATTGATAATATCTGTAAGAACAGTCCGGCCGCAACAATAATTTTATAAAACCTCAATAATATTTTCATTTATGAAAGCAATGAAGAAAGCGAAGGGACCCATATAAAGACCAAAAACAATTAAAATGCAAGAGAAAAAAAAAAATAGTAACAAACTGGCCATTGGAGTAAAGGAAACATAAATGCAAAAAACACATCTAAATTGCACACATTAGAACTTAAAAAAGAACAACATGATAGAACGTTTTAAGACCAGAGATATACAATTTTCTACATAACAACAACAACGGGCAAAAAAAATCAATTTCACCAACATTTCAACCATAGAAAGAACATTGAAATTAGCATATATTTTTTGTTTCCTTTACATCAAATCATTATACTACAAAATTTAACTTGAAACACTCTATCAAAAGTCATCTATGGAATAGCCTCTTCTAAAACATACCCAAACCAATGACAAAAGCAACATCAATTCAAATCAACAGGATAATGATCACGATACTTAACGCTTTCCAACCAATTCCTTCTTGTTCTCCTCCCAGACTCCCTCTGGTGCACATGTAACATGTATTTTACAGTTGCTTTCATTTCGTCTAGCACACAAAGATTCTCATCAATAAAAGTAAGATGGAACCCATGTCTTCTATCAAACTTGTTCTGAAAATACAAAAAAAAACTTATTACTCCAACAATAGTGCGCATTGTTCTGGCATAATAGATGCCATCATTATTGTCCATATATACATTTGAAAAACAAAACGACAAAAGAAAAATTAATACACATGTAGAAATAAATAAACATATACATACATATATATATATATATATAAAACATAACACCCCATTTTTATTTAAGTTAAAAAACTTAATCTTATAAATCTCATGCTATAAAATAATCTAATGTTACATTAATTTGTTTAATCATATTACAAAATCGTCGTCAAAACTAGTAATTCCTATCGAAATTAAAAAATTCTTAAAGTGAGCAAATTTTATTGATAACATGAAGAATATGTTCAGAATCCCAAAATAAAACATATAAAGAAAACATTTAAAAAGGTGATAAAAACAAATTATGACATCTACCCAATAGTTCTAATTCTACCCGATAATTATAAACAAGTGTCATGAAAGTTGTTTAAGTGAAACTTAATTATGTACTCTCTTTTGTTTTTAAGAAAATGTGGTAGAATTTATACTTAATTTTTTTCTTTATGTATTAATTTAACTTATGTGAATACTCTAATAAGAGAATAAAATAAAAAAAATTGGGTTGACCGATTATATGAAGGTTTGAGTTCACATTCAGAGAAAAATCTTACAAAATTTTAGAATTATGGGTCTATTTTTTATGGTTGTACTTATAATATTGCGTATTAATAAAATTTGGCCATCTAAAATAAGGGTGTAAAATTTCACTATTGAGAGGCATTTCTAGGTTTTGCATCAATAACCTATTTACTTATGTTTGAAGAATATGAGCTTTTAGTTAGCTGGATGTAGTTTAGGGTCATATTTCGAAATAAAAAAGGAGATTTCAACCCATATAATATCCACAAGAAAAGAATGTCATGTATTGTGATATTTAAGATTACAATGATGGGGTGATGTGGTTTCAAGAACCATATAGCCTTAATCTCATGCATGAAATGAGATAATATCCCAAGTTACACTTTAACCTATTTCATATTAGTATTAAATTTATGTTGTTCGTCATTCCTAAAAAAAGCATGGTTTTCATTGAATATCATAGTGAAACCTCTAATGTAGCAACAAAATCATAACTTTGGGTGTTGATTTAGAGCATGCCATTGTTAACATAACAAAATGTCATTCAAAATCAATTAAGGAAAAACAACTTGGTAGATCAAGGCCATACATTTTAGTTGAATTTTAGGCATGTTTATAGATCCACAGAGGGTTCATCTAAAAAACAAATTGGAAAGCCACACCACCTACATGATTATAACTTGAAAATGTTGTTAGGTTTATCGCATAAACACATGCGGTTTGACTGCATGGTTTCTTGTTGAATCCAACGAAATGTTCCCACCGGTGGTGTTTGCTAGGTCAAATGGTTTTGACTACAAATACTTATGTGATTGGCGGAAACCATTCTGTAGAGGCTAGACGATGAATTGAATGCAGGAGTATTCCAATAACCTAATTTTTTTAAATTTAACAATGAAATGTTTAAGTTTAGTTGATTAACAAATTGTGGAAGAAAAGATATTAGCCTGGATCATCAATAAAGATAATGATTATAGGATGTATATGACTTTCATTCAAAGGATTATATTGTATTAATAATGAAATTGAAGAACAAATTTGTATGGGGATGATATATAAATGTTCTGCTAAGCTTTTGAAATAAATGTAGGTATGGGAAATAAGAGGCTTCCCATTGAATGAGGATAGATGGTTTAGAACGGAAAATATCACGAAGTAAGTGATGCTTTCAAAGTTGTGAATAACGTTTTCCAATTGGGATTTAAAGTTGGGGAGATATGGGGTTTGATCAATGATATTTTGAACACCTGAGAGAATATTGATATAACAAATTAGAGGGCTTAAAACTCAAAATCTTAATTTGTAGCACTACTAAGTCAAGTCCTCAAATCAAGAATTTTCCAGAAGATATGACTGTCACACCTTGGAGAGAAATCCAAGGAGTTAAGGATGAAATACTCGTCATAAAAATATGACCTTGTGTAAATTCGGGGGATTTATGAATAGAATAGATATGCAGTGAATTTCAAAAGTAAGTTTGTTGAGTTATTTTATTTGTTTTTTGGGAATTAACAATTTTTTTTTTCCATTCTAACACATAGTATTGTCGATTAGTATCTATTATAATATTCATTATAAGATTATTTATCTTATTATTCATTTCCTATCGATTATATAGAATGCAAGAAGAAATTATAGTTTAAATGTTGAATGAAAACAGCTGGGATGATTTCATACCAAACTATCCATATGTAGTATACAGCAACACTGAAACAATTTTTTGTTACATTAAAAAGGGTATAATAATTTAATACATTCATTTTATTCGTTTCTTAACAATTTTTATTGTATTTCTTAAAGATATATTTGTCTATTTCATTAAAGATGTCGAAGGGGAATGTAAATGAAGTATTTTTTGAAAACTTTGAACTTTATTCTACTCTTGATCATTAAATTTGAAATGTGTTTGACATTGTTGAGTATCAAATAATATTAGGTGATTGTGAAAATATTTAAAATCTCATTGTTAATAAAGAATAGTCCCTAGTTACTATAGATAACTCTCATTGTTTGAATTTTCAAAACATTGAATATGATAGACAGCTTTATAGTTACCAAGATTACAATAAAGTGGTTAAAAGATCTCTAGAAGTCACAATATCACCACTTCGGAGATGTGTGACTTTTCATTTAGACACACAATTAGGATTAGTACTGTCAAGCTTCAAGGTCAAAACACAAAGAGAAGTGGTGGTGTCTAAAGACATCGTTGCTCAGATCTAACTAGTAACTAGAACAAATTTACATGAAGTGTTTATGCCTTTAAA
>APFE030052624.1:71882-89020 GCA_000404065.3 Pinus taeda | reverse complement strand
AATTAAGATGGATCTAAGATAGAATTTCCCCTTTAAATAGTCTATGCTCACATGAATACCATCGGTTATCATAAACCTAGAGCTTAAAAATTACTATTAGTAATTTATAAAAATTAATAGTTGATTTTTATTTTATTTGTATTTTAACCAAGCTAAAATGTTTAACATATATTAAATTACAACATCCATTTTTACTCTTGATCGCATCAAATATCTTTTCACTCTATGCTAGTTTGCATATCACGATATTTGATACCTCTCGGGGGTTAGTAGATCCAGAGTAAAGATGGATCTATTTTGGTTTAATTCCGCCATTTAAATAGGCTACATTCCAAGTGAATACCATGGGTAAATACCATGTGCCATTTGGGTGAATACCATGGGTCAATACCATGTGCCATTTGGGTGAATACCGTGGCTCAATACCATGTGCCATTTTTATTTTTATTAATACTAATATTATGGTTAATAATGTTTTTTTGCATGGTATTAATATAAAAAAAATAAAAAAATGTTTTATTTGTTTACCATACTTCTCCTTTATTTATATTTTTATTAATTTACCATACCATTCATAAATACAAGGTGACTTATGGAGTAAATATAAAAAAGTGTTTTATTTGTTTACCATACCTCTTGCTTATTTATATTTTTATTAATTTACCATACCTCTTTTACAAATATGGTATTTGGCCCATAGGATTCACTTAAATAAACCTCTTTCTTGAGCCTTCATAAATAGAATGAGGGTTATGGACTAAATATAAAAAGAGGTTTTATTTATTTACCACACGTCTAGTTTATTTATATTTTTATTTATTTACCATACCTTTTGAGTAAGTATAAAAAGACGTTTTATTTATTTACCATACCTCCACTTTACTTATATTTTTATTTGTTTACACCCTTGCATGTAAATAAGGTGACTTATGGAGTAAATATAAAAAATGTTTTATTTATTTACCATACTTCTCATTTATTTATATTTTTATTAATTTACCATACCTCTATATGGTATTTGGCCCATAGGATTCACTTAAATAAAACCTATTCTTGAAAATGGGTGAATGGATTCACTTAAATAAAAACTATTCTTGAAAATGGGCGAATGGAAGGTTGTAACTCCTAATTTCAAGGGCTAAATTTACCTTTTTTACCCTCTCCCTTAAAATAAGGTGGGCTATTTGAGGTGATTTGTAAAAATGTACTATGATACAAAATATTCGCCCACTAAAAATTTAAAACCCCTTAATTTCGCCAAAGGGCGAACATTCGCCCCTAAAATCACCCCTAGAAACCACTGGTGTTGGCACCTCATCTGTGTGGCACTTTCACATAATTTTTCCATCTAGAATCTGCATGGAAATATTGACCGTGGGGTCAGTAATGCTGGTAATTGAACACCGACATGGATTTTTGACAAGTTTAAAGTTCTCCTTCATCTTCTCAACTAGGTTGCACTCGCTCGTCTTTCCACCAAACGCCTTGGCCGGATTCAGTCCTGAATGGGGTAACAATGTGATCAGATGGATCACCATATCTGTGATAGGGATCATCTCATTTAACCGCAAGCACCCATCATGCACTAGGCACAACAACTGATTAATGACAATTAGGTTGATATTTGACCGATGATAGTGAAACACCCATAACAGGTTCAATAACCCTCACTTGTTAACTCCACGAATCCATTCCATCATCTCCAACACAGTGACACTAGACACCTTATAGAAAACCCTTTGCATGAAGGTCTCGGTAGCAAGGTGGGGGAACTACTCATGGTTAGCCAAATCCAGGTCTTCGAGCTTCAAGTGTGGGACCCACACCAAAAGCAGGCCTTCGAAGGTGATATTGTCCAACAAGAGGGGTGCGCTGAGGGAGAATTGTTTAGCATCTGGGTCCTTCGGGACCTTCACCTTGACCTTGCATGGAGGGATATACTCCGATAGCTTAGAAATAGGGTCCACCCACTCAATGTCGATAACTTTTGCGCCCTCCTCTGCCTCCAGGTCGACCACCTTTCCGTTCTCCTTCATGCTTGTCTTTTCTTTGATTTCGGCCTAGGTAGCTACATGTTTCCTTGGTGGCTCATGCACTGGCATCATCTTCTTTTTCTTATCATTTTTCGATTTGGGGACTTGTCTCGTTGATGTAGGCTTTGGCCTAGGTGACCTCGACGCCGTAGACACTGTTGCTAGAACCTCCATACTCATCACATCTGGAGTAGCTCCCTCAGAGGCGATCACTCCTCTAGTGATTACAGTTTCTGTGGGACCTGATCCTAACATGATACTTCGAATAGATTTCTATCTTACTCGGGATACCGATTAACCATGGGGCTTGTGAGAAAATCCTCAAAGAACTCACGGTTCATGCACAACAGATAGCACAACACAAAATCCATATAATGCAAAGTATTTCTCTCTGTATTACCATGCATATTTTATAGGCGAATTCAAATTCAAATTCGACTGTTGCCCCCAAAATCCGTCCATAAATGCGAGGTTGGCAGAAGATTTCCAAAGATTTCACTCTTAAATTCAGCCTTAAATGCCTTAAATGCGCCCCCCCACCCCCCCACTCCTTTTAACCTTCCTAACAGTGAAATCATGAATAGTGATGGTAACAGTCAGTTTTTGACTATACTACATGGTCTCCACCCCTATAACAGATCTCCCTTTGTACTTCTTTTGGTACTGTGTCCCCCTCCTATTTTGTGTAGAGCCTGCATCGTGTAGCTCTATGCACTGGGTAGTGTAGTTTATAGTCTCACGCCTCCTTGCAGCTACCTAGAGCGCTAAGACTATGCTACCATCATGCATTCATTAGGTCGGATCCCTGGTGTATGGCTTCAATTGGCTACCATTTACCATTCACGTAAATGGATCTCCATTGAATTTCACAAGCTAAACTAATCCTTCATCTGTAATCTCTTTGATCACATATGACCCTAGCCAGTGCATCTAAAATTTTCTTAGAAACTTATCAAACTTAGTGTCATGTAATAAAACTAAAATTTTTACCTTGAAGGTGTGCAGTTTGATTTGTCAATCATGCCATTCCTTTTCATGTTCCTTCTCAACTTGCTAATGGAATCTAGCCAAAAATCTATCTTCCTCGAGCTCTATTAGCGCGAGCCACTCTTCTAAGACTCCATGGTCCATCATCCCTATATATTCCACTATGCATAGAGTAGTCATGATACACTCCATAGGCATCACAACCTCTATGCCATAGACCAACCTAAAAGGTGTCTGACCAGTAAGCTTTTTACAGGTAGTTATGTAAGCCCACAACAAATATGGTACGTGTACTTCCCAATGATTCCTATGTTCATTGCAAACCTTTGTCAACACGTTCTCCAATATCTTATTAAACACCTCAACCATCCCGTTGGCATGAGGATGATATGACATACTCTTCTAGTGATAAACCTAGAATTGCTCTATCAGCACATTGATTGTTTCATTAAGGAAGTGCACACTGCAATCACTCATTAAAATCTTTAGAAAACCAAACCTGGTCAACACATAATGAAACATAAATTTCAGTTTTATTGCTCTTGTACAATCCTTCACGGGCTATGCCTCTACCCATCTAGTCAAATATTCAGTCACAGTGATGATATATTGTGCCCCTGTCTTCTTTCCCGAAGGCTGAATCGGTCCTACAAAGTCAATTGTCCATTTCTCAAATGGCTGCAATGATACCTATGGATTCAAAGGCATCTCATCACTGCGTGATGTCTTGTTGATCCTTTGACATGCATCACATGCCCTACAATACGCTTTGGAATCCTTATGCAATATTGGCCACCACAACCCAGCACATAAAATCCTCTGCATTGTTGCGTTTCCTGCATCATGGCCTCTCGCAGCTCCTCCATGAGCTTCAGCAAGGATATTGTTTCATAAAAATTAGGCACATAACATCATAGTGTCTCGTCTAATACCATCTTATACAAGTGACCTGCAATAATAGAAAATTTTGTCGCGCGCACCACCAATTCCTTCTTCTACTGACTAGTGTATCCTTTTGGAGCCATTCTTGTAGTCAGGAAGTGGATAATGTCTGAAAAATGATTGTCTGCTACACACACCGGAACTAGTTGCATGTCAGGCAGCCCCTCCTCTAAGATGGTAGGATCCTCTCCTATTTCAATGCACAATAGATGATTTGGCCCTGCATTCAATTGCCCTAGCTTCATAATGACTTCGAAATCATACTCTTGAAACAACAACATCCATCTGTGTATGCCCCTGCCCAATACAGGCTTGTTGACTAGGTACTTTAATGCAAAATGGTTTGTATACATCTTAAAGTGTTCACCGAGCAGGTAATGTTGAAACATATGGAGTGCGTACACCATATCCAACCCTTTGTTCTTTGTCATCAAGTAATTCTTTTCATCCTTAGAGAGCTTCTTTCTCACAAATTATATCGAGTGATCCAATTCTCCTTCACCAGCCTGTGTCAGCACTACTCCCAATGTGATACATGATGCATCCACGTGCAAATGAAATTCCTTCCTCCAATTCAGGAATACTAGGATCGGCGCAGTGACCATTTTCTCCTTCAATGCATCTAGAATCCACTAGCATTATTCATCCCAATGGAATGTAGTGTCCTTCTTCAATAGCTTTTCCATCGGCACAGTAATCTAGGCGTAACTCTCGATGAACTTTCGATAGTATCCAGTATGACCTAGCATTGCGCGCAATTATTTAACACTCCTTGGCGCCTCCAAATTAAATATGACCATGATCTTAGTAGGGTCTAGCATTAATCTTTTCCTACACACTACATGACCCAGCAATATTTCGAAAGGGACACAAAATAAGCATTTCTTCAAGTTTAGCATGATCTGATACCTTCGACATGTATCTAGCATCAAGTGAAAACTAGCTACATGGCATTTTACCAGTCCAAATACTGTCCAATCATCAAACTATACCTCTAAAAACTTTTGAATGAACTCTTTGAGCATTGCAATGACTACTCACGAGACGATTGCCAACGCCTTCTTAAGTCCAAAAGGCATTACTGTACACTGAAAGCATCCCCACTCAGTCATGAAGGTAGTCTTATTGTTGTCTTCTGGAATAATCTTTATCTGATGGTATCCAAAGAACCCATCCATGAATGAATAGGCCTCCTGACTACCAACATTATCTAACACTTCATCTATGAACGGAGTTGGGAAAGGATCATGAACGCAGGCATCATTTAGCTTTCCGGTATCTATGCAAATCTTTATTTCATCCTTTTGTTTCTTTTCATGAACTACCATTGGACTCACCCAATCAGATTCCTCCACTAGTTTGATAATGCCGGCTACCAACGTCTTTTCCAACTCCTAGTATACCTTTTCCTTGTACTTAGGATTAAGGTGATATGGCTTCTACTTAATAGGCTTCATGTCTAGTTTCAAATTTATTTTCATCACTCCCAAATTGCCTATGATGCCTTCTAAGTCTGAAAACTTTGTGGGAAATAGATCTTGATATTCGCAGAGAAACTCAACGAACTTATCCAATGTAGCATCATCCTAGTAGTCCTCTATCTTCACAAACTTCGGCTCTGCTTCTGTGCCAATGTTCACTTGTTTGGTTTTCAGTGGCGCGGTGGTATCTAGATTCTCTATATGTGGTCCCTCAACTTTGTGGTGTCGTTCTACCTTGGGGATGTTAATGTTCCTTGGATCCTCATCTTCTTCTTTAGTAGTCACATTATAGCACTCCATCATATGGTGTAACTAGGTGGTCCATTCTAGTTGAATCAAATCCAAGGGATCCTGCGATATTCTGAAGGTCACTTCCTTGACCTCCTGCAACGCTTCATTGATGCACTCAAATCCATCTTCAAAGTTGAATGTCATCAAGAATCCCTGTCTCAAAACGTCCCACTCATCAGTGACGTGGCAGAGCTCTATTTCCAGGTACCAATTCATCAGTGTTACACCCAAAGTGTGACAGAACAAAGTCACTCACTCCATTTGTGGCTCTGCTCCATAAGCGTCAGTCCATCTTGCTAATTGATCATGTGGATCACTCCTCCCATCGTATTTCTCTTTCAATCGCACTTTTGGGGGACCAAACCACAACCTCATCATCCTTTGATATTCATGCCATCCATCAAAACTGTCTTTATGCATACCCCACTATCTTGCAGGTGTAGCATGCAGCACCAAATCCAGTGCCTGGAAGTAATGCCTCTCAAGCACTTCCCTTTAAAATGCATCCAAACATTTATCTACATCAGTTAGACCATCATAATAAGATAAACTCCTTACCTCCAATGATACACAGTGCAACAATTTAGTCATCATGTTACAATGCAGCATAGATACTTCATGCAACATGTTATGTCAGTATTCCAACTCCTCATCCGAATATGATGTACAGGAACTTTCGCAGTCCCATGCAATGCGTCCATCTGCTATCAGATTCACCCAATATTGGTTTCACACTATTATTTTGTAGATCTAGTCCAAATCATCGTCACTTTCATAATCACAGACCAGTTTAGGATCACACGGTCCTTCTATAGGGTGCAAAGGTATTAACACGCAGAGTGATTTCCTCTCAAATGACATTGTTTGCTTCTTCTGGTTGATCACCCCATTCATGTCAATAGCCCAGTCGATCGCAAGGAGCATAGGATATGAATTATTCTCATCGAAAATCTCTATCGCTTTGAAATCATCCAATGCGCTCACTCCTTCAATTACTACTATAACGCCCTACAATCTTCCCATGGGGATAATCTTCTGCTAATTTGCCATCCTTAATTGAATCGGAGACCAATGCAGTGCAGGTCTCCCCATTCTATCCCATGTTTGTTTAGGCAAAACATTTGCATCCGACCTAAGATCCATGATAACTTGGTCCATTTAATATTTGCCTATTTGTGCAGTGAGCCTCATCTCTCACCCTATTCTTTCCTTATGCTTACCAATTTTTCTGACTACGCATGGTACTTCAAGAGCATTTTCCTTACTGACGCATTTATTTATCAACTCCTCTAACCCTTTCAGAGCCTTTATATCACATAGCAACTTCATACATGTCTCCAAGAACATGGTAAGCATGGAGGGGTCCATTTCTTCAGATAGATTATCCTGACTTCCTGAGGTAGAGGCCTCTACAAAGATTTTTCTTCCTTTCCATGAATTTTTCTTTCGTGAGCTCTCAATCAAATCCAACCTTGTTTTCTAGAGCTTTCTGAACCCACTCACTTTCTTCAAGTTGCTTTCCTTTATCCTTGCCAGTTGTCATTCCACTCTACAGCATGATATTCTCATTAGGATCTTCTTCACGGGGTTTAGCTCTCATCATTTGTAGGTTCTAGCTAGGCTGTTGAGGCTGCACCATCTTATCCTTTATTTTAGCTATCAATATAGGGAAGTCTTTTGTGATGTGGTGAAACTAAGTACAGTATTGGCATGACAGGCATGTCGGGTTTGTACACTCCCGTATGTAGTGTCTTGGCACTCCACAATTGTAGAAAATAACTTGTCCCTAACCTCTCGTAGTTCCTCCTCCACCTCGGCCTCATCTGAGCCCCTCATATCCTCCTCATGCTCCCCCAGTGCCATCTGGAGGTTGCATTTCTGTCTACATTCGATACGCAGGCGTTCTCTCCATCATTAACTCATAGCTACGGCAGTTGCACTCATCGTGACCCACCGATTTACATAAGTTGCAAAAGATATGTTGCGGTGCTTGTACAAATTTATACAAGAAATGGCAATTGTCTGTTACATGTTTTCTAGCTACCTGATAGATAACACACCACAACATAAGCCCTATACTTGGCCCAGCTTGAGCTTCCAGCCTTAGAGGCATCAACCCTCCTCCTGCTACATAATTTTGCAAAGATAGGGAAATGATCTTTATCATGCGCTTGACTCTTACATTTTGGACACCAAACTTCTTCGCACACCTCTGGCTGAGCCACTCTATCTCTCTTTAGACTTTGGAAATCTAGGCAAAGATTCTGCAACTCCGTGTGAATCTACTGAATTCCCAGAGCAACATCTTGAATCTATGTCTCATTCAATCTCATTGCAATCTCTATGGCTTTCGCCTGGGTCCCAATATTTTGTTGTGATAAAGAAACCTTTAAATGAGGCAAGAGCACAACCACAAACCATTCACAATGCTGCCCATCCATAAGATTCATGTTAGCTTCGCAGATCTAGAATTTCAATCTCTGATCTAGCTCCCAGGGTGTTTTTCCAGGCCTCGTCATGATTTCCTTCAATCCAACAACTAATTGTGATTTAGACTTGGGCCTATTGAATTCCTTATTCAGTGCAATCTGAATGTCTGCTAACACAACTGTCGTGTTATAGGTATACTACTTAATGTACCATGTTAGAGCACAATCCTGTAGAGTAGTAACCAATGTTCCTTTCTTCATCTACTCATTTGTAATATTTTGAGCTTTCCACAAAGCCTTCACAATGAACCAAAACTGGTCGAGGTCCTCACTCCCCAAGCCCTTGAAAATGAGAAACTTCACTGTATTCACCATATTAAATGGTGGCGGAGGTGGTGGCGGTGTGGGCGAAGGTGTATGTGTGGAGGTGAAGATGGAGGTGGTGTGGGTGGATAGGGTATTTGTGGGAACCCTTGCCTTATTAATTGGACAACACTCTATGGTGAAGCTTGTGTTGCTCCTTCATCATCACTTTGAGGAGGCTCAATAAGAGGGCTATAGTAAGGGCTTGTTCTCCCCTATCTCTTAATAACCTTCTAATTCGTGTAGGTACAAACATCAAGGTAATTGCATAACCCTCTTTTCACACAAAATCATTTTAATCCAAGTATTCAAATATCTCAAATACTTACCTCACGGCCCCTTGAAGAAGCATTTCTCTACTTCGTTGTAGCTGACCGAGGTATCAACCATGAATTCTATCACAAATCCTCTAATGACACGATCAAGCCAGTGATCAAAAGTTCACACGATCTTATCTTCAAAGGCTTATAATCTCCTCACTAACTCTGGGGTCCACACTATTAGACCGTCAAGCCTCCAGCTTCCTTGGTTGTCTGCCAATTTAGAGATCCACTCGTATAGCTCAATCAAAAAGGAACATAAGAAAATTTTGTGTATCTCTGTGTATAGGTACTTGTCCAACAATTGTTCTTTCCTCAATCACGAATTTCTATTTTCTTGCGCTGTGAATTTGTGGATCTTTCTATCCAACCACTCCTCAATTTCCTTCTTAGTTGGATTCTAGTGATGCAACATCACACATCTCTTTATGTAGATCCCAGTCCTAGCAATGGAACCATTTGTTGGCTTAGTGGGTCCTGACCTAGGTTCAGAGTTAGTTTTACCAAACAAATCCCTACACTACTAGCCCTTTCGGCATCAACTCATGGAGAACATGTTATCGATAAATCTAGTGTCCATTCAGAGCTACTAGTCCCACTAAGACGGGTAGCTATCTTAGAAAAAAAATTAAAGTTAATTTCATTTTCCTTTATGAGAATTATATGAGAGAGAAGCAGAGAGTACCAACCTCAGTCTTTCACTTGGCTCTTTACTTGTTTCCTCTCCCCTCTAACAGATCTTTGCTGTTCCTCCCGCTTCAAAGAACACCTGTAAATTCAAAGCAACATGATACCATCAAAGCACAGAGATCTACAATAATAAACAATATATGACCAGATATATAATGACCACACAAATGCATATATCAACTCAAACATACAAGAATGTGGAGGAAAACTCAAATAGCTTTATTGATAGAAAGAGTAGAAGAGAGGATTACAACCCATTGATTAGACCCATCATCATCCTCCCAACTTGGAAGCCCTTCTTCACCTCATGAAAAGCTTAGATCACCCAACACTATGATGTTCCACAAATGAACCAACAACACTTCCTTACAAAATACAAGATTCAAGCCCTAGATCTCTGGGATGAGGATCCATATATAGATGTTTGCAGGGGGTGAGTCATCTTCAGGGATTTTGATTAGTGTCCTCTATCTAATAGTTCTTGGTTCTACTTGGAGATTCATGATCTCTTCCTCATCCCTGGGCAAATTCAAAGAGGCAAGTGTCACAGGAGAAGTTTTTGGAATATTCCATGATCATCCACCTTGCAAACTATCTCTGCCATTTGTCTACTCTCACCCATCGCACCCTATAGAAGGGCTTTCAATATGAATCACACTTTTTGCATGTGGCAGGTGAGATGCATCGCAACGTTAGCACTGAGCAGTCTGTATGGTCCAGTTTTGACCAGTTTTGAGCAGCTTTCCAGGGAGAACTTCTAGGAGATGATGTAATCAAATGACCTTGTTCCTTTAGGGTGTGAAACAACACTTTTAGGGACTCAGAATCCCTTGGTTTATGGACATATATGATTGGGGTTACAGTGCCCAAATATGTCTATAACAGTTGCCCCCTAAAGCATGAGGTCATAAATCTTTTGATGTCAAGTGAAATGCTTTATCATGAGGATCTGAGGTTTTTTTGAACTGGAAGGCGACCTGTAATAAGATACAATACAATACATTATCTTCATAATATTTTCATGATCTGGCTGAGGCAGGCATTCCCATGCTCAACTTTATAAATTCATTCTCATGTGAATAGGACAGACAACCGTCTATGTGGCAGACTGATGATTCTGGTAGAGCCATCATCCTTTGGTTTGGATGATTATCTATGCAACAATAGTTTACATTTGATGTCTTTATTTTCTTGAATATATCGCAGCCTGGATGGATGAAACTAGATCTGGGGTCTCCAAAATTGTTCAATCTTCGGCTGAGGTACAAGTCGATCCATCTGAAAAGATATTCTGGAGTCGAACATGGAAAGACATTGCCTGATTACTAGCCAATGATGTTAGTTGTTAACAGGCACGAGAGGAATCACCGATAATGATGATGACCCTCAAGGTATGAAAGTAAAATTCACGTAGTGTGAAAATGGGACTTGGCGTCGAACACCATGCAAAATATTTCGGTTGAAGGCCATTGATGTGAACCTGTTTCCGGAAGTGAGAAACTTGCCATTGAGGCATGCAAGCTTCAAAGTACTGAAAGGGTTGTTCCTAGATCGACTTATTGGATAATGGGCTGATGTCAACAAGAAGTGACCTGTTGTAGGAGGGCATTAATGAATCCCACATCTACGACACAGAATGGAGCAAATGACTTTGTGGAGGTGAAAACGATCTGATGATACAGGGTTCAGGATGGTGGTCATGAAAGAATGAAGCATGAAGGTATTGCAGCAGATGAGACACAAGTTGGGTTGGTGAATTCTCTGAGCGAATTATCTTGAACATATCAACGACACTGAAATGGATTGGTAGTGTTAACCCCAAAAGTGGATGGTACGGTGGACCAATGGTAATATGACCAGTGAACGGAATAACCAACTTGACTCAATCATGGTGATGGAGTGAAAGTGTCATGTTCAAGAGCGACTTGCTATCAATAAAGTTTCTTCAAGTTTTCTTCCCAATTTTTCCCTAGTCATTGCTGACCAGTACCTCTTTATTTTTGTCAATCTTGAGGAGGATAATATATGCTTCTTCTATAATTTTCCCTTCGGGAAAATTCATCTCTATGTTTTAACGAGCTTAGCGACAGTGAAATGCGTTCTTGTCTGCATGGATAAGTTTGTCACTATTGGTTTTAACAAGTTTAATGACAAAGATAACTTGGTCCTTTTTCAATTTTAGAGAGTCTGAAAAGGGACAGAAAGAAAACTCTAGTAATCATTTTTCTTCATATAATCCCTTAAGTCCGAAAAGGTATAAAATAATATGAAAGGGATGAATTTTCAATAGTTTTAACAAGCCGAACAAGACAAGTGCTCGATATTTTTGTGTAATGATCCCTCAGGTCCAAAAAGATTAAAATCTAGAGGGATAGCACTTCCGATCGTTTTAACGAGCTGGAGAGGCCAGTTGCTTGGAAATCTTTTCATATTTTATGAGTCAGATGAAAAGAGATTAAAGGAGACTCATTTTTTGAGGAACGAGTGAAATTTTCGGGTAGCAGCTGGTTCCAGGTAAGGTTTGGAACTTGTCAATCACGGCAGTGTAAAGAAGATGGCTAACAGAATCACTCATCGCAGTTGTTCCTCAAAAGGGGTAAACAATCAAATGGAGACATATGATCGGCTAAAAACAGAGCGGAGGTGATGGTAAGAACATGACCAAGGCTCAAAAGCTAATGATAATGCGTTCGCAATGGTTATTTACCGAAGGTGGGTTCATTTTTTAATGAGCTTAAACTTTGGTGGAACATATGCCCATTGCTTAGGTTTAATTTTTAACGAGCCTGAACTTTGCATAAAATTGCTTATGGCTAGGTTTATTTTTTAACGAGCTTGAACTTCGCGGAAACATTGTTCGTGATAAGTTTGCATGCCCCCACCATAATAACGCAAATCAAGGTGCATGCCACCCAAGCTTCACTGCATTCAAGATGGTGGTTGGAATGAAGGTTTACCTTCGAGACCTTTGAAAGACTCGACTTGGATTTTACAAGATCATAATCAAAGATTATTGTTTCGTTTTTTAATGTGGTTGACACAGTAAAAGAACTGTCCTCATAATCCACCGTATTTACAGTATTTGATAGAAAATCAAAAACTGAAGGATGATTAGGGTCGCTGGAATAATCTTCGTGGTAATTCGAAAGATGGGAAGGATGGTGGTAATATTCCCATGGTGCCTCTCCTATCATCATTGACTGAATGATTCCTTTGACTGTAGAATCTACATGCGACCAAGGATCTGAAAAGGTGCCATATTCCTTATACCTCTCTATCCGAACACTTGATAAGCATTGATTTGGGTTTCCCCCCATGCCAACAAAATTGGTTGCTACAATATTTCCATTGGGCTTGGGGGCAATACCTAGTGATGATCCATGCTGAAAAAATGTTTAGGAATCTTCTGAATTTTTTAGATATAAAAGATATCATATTGCAGGTTTCCACCGTGGCCACTTCTGCCAGACTACTTGGAGGCGGTAGGGTAAAAGTACCCATTAACGAAGGGCCTTTTAGGAGACCTACTCCGATATTTTGAAGCAACTAAGAGCTTCCGTGGATCAGCGGAATCCTTCCTGTAACTTGTGAACTGCTGGGAAGAAATGTTTGTTGGTCGATGATTGCAATTCCTCCTTGGAAGGGAAATGCAATCTTTTTGAAGTATGTCGAGACAACAGCAGCCATAGCATAAATCCAGGGCCTTACTAGTAGGATATTATAATCGAGGTTTCCCTCGATAACTTCAACATCAATTTCTATTGCCTTGCCCCCCAGTTTGACTTGCAAGTTACTTAAAATCCCATATGGAGTGTATGTTCGCCCATCAAATGCTTTTACCATTGTTGATGATCACGACAAGAGTGGTGAGCCTAAAGTTTTCCAGTAACTCATCGACATTATACACGTAGTTGCCCCCTCATCAATAATCGTTTGATGAACAGTTTTGTTGAGGGCTTTCACTTGAATGAGGAAAACGAGTTGATTTGGTAACTGAGGGTCATATCCTTTATGATTAAAGGCCACAAGGTTGGAATCCATCGGGTCAATCCCACGTATTGCCAATAATAGAGCCTGCTTCTGGGAGGGGAAATTTTGCAGTACCTCAAGTGTTGACATAGCAGATGGCGATTGGGCCAGGTCCTCTACTATATTATAATTTTTTGCTTCTCTGGCATGAGGATTAAATGTTGATTTGTGTACTACTCCCTTTCGTGGCTTTATCATTAGCTCAGGAATGATGTGTGGCACAACTTCGGTTGAAGTTGTTGTCGAACTACTAGGTTCATCAGTAGCCTTGTTGTTTGACAACTGTGGATTCCCATAATATTTATTCCTTGTGGATATCAAAGCATCATTTTGGTATTTCAAAATGGACAACATAAGCACTTGGGATGGGGAAGCATTGTCACTAGCCACCGGATTGGTTCCTGGGTTTGGAAATGGATCAGTCAATACCGCTAAGGTTTTTGAATTCTTGAAGAATTTCCTAAGCTTAGCTTTATGTGGACAGTATTTCGTCCGATGATCCTCATCGCATATAAAGGATAGATGACTTGGTTTCCTTTCTCCATAAGGGTTTGCAGAAGTTTTTTCAGGAAACGACTCATTCTGTTTCTTCTTTTTCCCTCTCTTTTTCTTCTTGTCTCCTAATTCCTTCAGTTCTTTGCCTTCGTCGATCGACACGGCATTAACCTCTGAGGTGAGAAATTCCTCATTTGCATTTTGACTAGAAACCGTACAGGCTTTCTTTTATGTAGCCTTTACGGTTTTCGTGCTAGTCGTACCTATCACGACATCGCCAGCATGAGTCTTTGTTTGATTTAGAGGAGGAGGAATGGAAAACTCCGATCTAGGAGCATCAGGGATTTTGTTGTAGAGCATGCCAGACTAAGTATAGATCAAGTCTAGATATTGCGCATGAGCAATGACTTGCTCTTCAGTGACGACCCCTCCCTTTGCCACATCTTCTGTAATAGAAGGCAACAATGACTTAATAAACAATTCAGATATCAGTTGATCAAGAACATATGTTTTTACCATTCTACGATGATGTTGCCACTCATGAATATGATCAGATATGTGAGTGGTCATCGTTTCCTTGAAGTTGGTAAGAAGCTCTGTTCCTATTTCATACCTTATTGGTAACTGAAAATGGGTTAAAAAGGTTGTGGCAAAGGCACTAAAGTTATCGAATGAAGCTCTAGGCAATTCGATGTACCATTTTGTTTTTGGACCAGTTAACGTTTGTTGAAAAAGGCAAAGCCTAATCGAATCATCATTGAGAGTGTTGGATGAACACCACAGATGAAAGGTCATCACATGATTCGACGAGTCTTCACCCAGATTTCCATTAAATTTAGGAATATCTGACGAAATTTTATGAGGAATCACCGGGCACCAAGGGGCATAAGAAATTGGATCATCTGTTAGCCGATTTAGATATGGTAACTCTAAAGTTTCCACGAAGGGCAACTGTTGATTCAGGTTCGACAAAGCATACCCAAGATAAGATGGGATTGCCTAAGCAGTGGGTCTTTGCATAATAGCATAATGTATTTCATGTTGGTAACTTTGGTAAGGCTACTGGGCATAACGATTATGATATGATTGATGTTGACCATTTTGAATATACGGTTACCCATTACCCACAAAGCTTTGTTGCTTAGGTCCTCGGTAAGCTTGTTAGAATTGCGGTTGTTGATAATGTACCAGCCATGGTTGTGAAGCCATTTGCTGTTGTCCAATACTGGCTATCTAACGAAGATGAAGGGTAATAGTACCTGTTTGAACCTGGGTCACTCTGGTTAAGGAGCCACTAATCGGTGATTGTGGTGGTGTCATGGAGACAAGAGGTTGTTGTATTACGACCTGAGAAACTTGAGGTTGGCATACAACAAGCAATGCTTGTACTTGTGACACGTCACAATAGCCGGTGTAGTGGGGATAGTTGACACAGGTAGACGTGGTTGCATTGAGTATACAACTCTTGGTTGTTGAGGTAGTATTGGCACCCAACTGCTGGATGTAATTCTAGCATGACCCGAATTCTGTTGTGAACTCTCATATGGTTGTTCTCCTGGAGGGAACAATGAAATGGCATATTGTCCCCATTATGGTGGTAATCCAGTGCTCAAAGGTAAAATTGGCCTCTGGAGACTAGACTACCCAAATTGATACTCTTGTGAAGGATCAATTTGCTGAGACCCAACATAAGAGATTCGAGATATTATTCTGGACGAACAAATGGGAACAGACCATACTGTTGAAACAGTCCCTGGATGGACTCCATCTAGTGGTTGAGAGCTAGTTGGGACAGATGGTACAGCAGCGAACATTGTTGGAGTGGCAGCAGGAGGTTCTATTGATGTTGTGTTAGATGACACAGTCCTAGATGTCGATGGTTGTTCATACATATCGAGTCTATCCAAAATATTTCCAAGCGATTCTACAGGAACTTGCGATGAAGGGAGACTAACTTCTGATGAAGAAGGATATAGGGTGATCCCAGCTCCAAAATGCGATGGAGTACTGGATGGAAGATCCTCCACAATATCCTCTACAACAATCAATCCAGGTGGGAGAGGGAGACTGTCAGGTCCATAAAATATTTCTGGTGTCGAAGAAGGTATAAACTCTGCAGCAACAGATGTTGGAGGGATAACACCTTCCGAATCAGCTATAGATGGAGCAGGTTCAGGAATAGAAGTGTTTATCGTTACACTAGGATCAGTTCTAATGTCCTCTTGTGACTGCGGAACTTGTTCTGTAGAGGCAGGGATACTAAAAATGGTTGGAGTAACTGGAGTCTCTGAGGATGTTGTAACACAAGTTCCAAGCAAACCAGGAGACTTTGATCCAGTTAAACAAGTTCGCTTGGTTCGAAATAGTTTCGTTTCCAGAGTCAAAGACGTTGACTCATTAGTCTCTGCGAATGACGGGGTTTTGATTGACTTTCTTCCACGATTGCTGACTACTTGATCAACTCAAAATAAAGGGGAAAATTTGATTCTGAATTAAATGAATTTTAGACTCTTTGAGACAACTTGCTTTCTCAATTTTTAAGAGTTGAGAAAAAGCTAAAGATGACTCTAGTTGCCTTCGACTTTTAATGAGCCTGAAGTGACAAGTGCTTAGATGGACCTTCTCCTTTAAGGAGTCTGAAAAGGAATGAAAGAGACTACTCTAGAAATCTAGATAGAGGGATTACCAAACCAATCGCAATACTGCAGAATACATTTTACGGTATAGTAGTCAATCTTCCCGAATGTTGTGTTCAGTGCATTGCGATCCATAGGGCGGTAGACACGGCTTCCTAAGGATAAAAGATATAGCCTATTGTGGTCTCCCAATATATACTCGACGGTACGTGGGAGCACAAGTCTGTACTGGCACTTTTCATCTCAAAGAGGAGGAATCACCCAACCTACGATGAAAGCAATAGTTACCAGGCTTTACGATCCTGGAATACGTCTCTATCCTAGACTTCTAAATGTTGTGCGTTAGATTCCAAAGAGTTTTTATGTTCATTGAATTTATTTTACAGTTGATATTTCTTAAGAAGTTTTCCTTTAAGGTTCACCACGTGATGTAGATATACAA
>APFE030052624.1:54175-69975 GCA_000404065.3 Pinus taeda | reverse complement strand
TGCCATTTGTCTACTCTCACTCATCGCACCCTACAGAAGGGAATTTTAGTATGCATCACACTTTTTGCATGTGGCAGGTGAGATGCATCGCACCCTTAGCACTGAGTAGTCTGTATGGTCCAGTTTTGACCAATTCTGAGCAGTTTTCCATGGAGAACTTATGGGAGATGATGTAATCAGCTGACCTTGTTCCTTTAGGGTGTGAAACAACACTTTTAGGGACTTATAAGCCCTTGGTGTATGGACATATATGATTGGGGTTGCAGTGCCCAAATATGTTGATAACAGCGCGGACTAAAGTCTTACCCGAAGCAGTATGGGGGGGATGTTTGAACCAATTTTACACACCCATAGATTAGTGTAATGCCATTTTATTCCCTAAGCCTTCCTTTGCACGGATCGTTAAGCTTTTAGGGCTTATTGATATAACCTCCCTTAATCAGATTCTATACTTATGCAAATGTTCATGACTATCTTTCGCATACCCTAAATAGGTGAATCAACCACCTGTGTGATTACTCCTGACTCCTTATTTACCCAAATCGGCTTAAGTGTTCAATAACTTTAACATGCAACAAGATATTCTTCATGTAAATATTTATTATTACTTGTGTTCATATGAAAATATAAATAATGTAAAATCGCCCATCAATACAATATTAATTCATAAATCCATCATTCATCATAACATAATTGCACATTCATTCATAACAAAAGGAAATAAATAAACACAGGAATTTCTGGAATAATATCTTTATTAATACTTCAGTTCTTCTTACAGACTCAATACTTCCCTATGCACTCAACATCAGGGGTCCACGCACTTAGCTGCAGACTCTACTCTAGGCCTCTGTGCACACAACTGTAGAGCCTCTCTTTTACTCTAAGACTTGTTCTCTCCTTCTCTTACTGACCCATTCCATTAATCTTCATACTTCATTACCTACCTTAGACTCTGCAAGACTCTCCTACTTATACAACCCCATGGTCTGCAGACCATGGGTAGATCTATAAATCTGACACAACTTACATAAAAGAAGGGTAAAACCCTTTATGACACTTTATTATCTACATACTCCATGACCACAACTTGCGGAGACTATTCACTTTTTACAGTAAAACTTGGGCTTTTGCCCCAAAATTGACCCTAGGGGACACTGTCCCAACACATCTAAACACAACTTAACAAATCAAATCCATTCTAACTTTATATTGATCTTTTATAAATTGTTTGAGAAGCATTCCTTACACTCAAGGTCTTTATTTCTTAATGGACTTCATTTAGGTTAATTGGTTTGTCAAAATGGTGTTTACTTTATCAAAATTGTTTAATACTTGCACCTTACCTTCTCCATTTAATGACATGTTGTTTGAGTGAGGAAGACCACAACAAGATTAAAACCTTGTGGATGACTTAATACTCTATCACCCTCACCAATGACCCAAAACCTCATTAACAAACTCATATTGGTTTTCAACCTCGTTCTCCACTTGATATCGCTTTTAAAGTGCCTTCCACTTTAGTTGCTTCTGATTAGTGA
The DNA here is from genome assembly GCA_000404065.3 of Pinus taeda. Classification (NCBI taxonomy): domain Eukaryota; kingdom Viridiplantae; phylum Streptophyta; class Pinopsida; order Pinales; family Pinaceae; genus Pinus; species Pinus taeda. The sequence goes on along the minus strand of APFE030052624.1, from coordinate 68,434 downwards.
AAAGAAGATAAAGCTAATTTGTTTATCCAATGAAACTAATATATCCATAAGAAAGTCCAAAAACCCTAAGTATGTAATAATCACATAAGTATGAGAAAGAAAATGATGCTTATCACATCTCTCACCAATTTTAAAAACGGTGATAGAATTTATTTCTTTTATCGACATATCATATTGTTTATGAATAAATAGGTCTAATTTCAAGGCCTTGAATTGTGGATCATGAATGAATATAGCGTTGAGTCCAAAATTATTTCCCTAGTTGCATTTTTACTATTTTGGGTTTGGTGGAGCTCACTTGAGCCTAAGATTACAAACTTTCATGCATGTCATAAGATATTAAGGGATTAATCAAATGGTCACCCTACCATATAAAACTTCTATTTTGGGTATTATGCAAGGATATTTTGAGCACAAAGATGACTAGTGTGGTTACTCCCAAGACCCCATGGAAGCTCATTGCAAAGGCAATACGCAAGGCATTGAATCCTTTTAGTAAAATTCTTGTTGATATTCATGATTCTTGGTGCTTTTAAGTCTATTCTTTTGGGAAAATGAAAACAAAAGATGTGATTAAAGCTTCAGCAAAAGAGTCTTGGGAACACTGTGAATGGATCCTTAATTCCATTTGCACACTTTATTTCCTAAGGAAAAATTTGAAGGGAAATTGATAAGCGCTTCCTTACATTTCATGGATGGCACCTAGTGCAATCCATCGACTTCAATTAAAATTGTTTAACTCATAGGGACATCAAGTATGATACACAGCAAAGGTATCTAGCCTAGGGGGTAAACGTGAGACCATCTACATGAATCTAAAAGAACTTAACCACTCAAACTACCCTACAAAGCTTACCCCATCTGCAACCAAACTAGGGGTTTTTTTTTTCAATTTTTGTTTAAGGAAAAAAATTAATGTCATGAAGTTATCTGTCACATCCCTTGGATGTGTCAAAAAACTTTGGTTGTTTCTATCAAATGGAATTACAATTCTCCATTGAAGAAGCCTCTAAGTTGTTTGAGTGAAATTTAGGAAGCCCCTTGATTTAGGGAATTTTTGGAGCATATATTAATGCTAATAAATAATTATTGGGTATGTATTATATTATTTGCATGATTACTCCCATTCATTGTACATTGCACCAAGCAGAATAAGGGGGTCGCAAGGGAGGCAATAGTAGTATTTTGCTTATGTTTTTGGTGGTTTTCAACACACTTTTTTTTCTTTCAACGGTTTTGTAACGCATGGTGGTTTTCCTGTGGTCTTGTAGTTTTGGTTAATGTATTATAGTTGTTAGTGTCAGTATCTTCATCCCTCCATCAGTGATCAAATTTCTCTTTTGCATGCATGTTAGGTGTCCCATCCGATCGATGCATTCCTTAGGTCATGGATCAAGTGATAGTAGTGGTTCATTTTGAATTTCCCTCATGGTATTTAACTGTTGGCCTGTTTTCACATGTTCAGGTCATTTACTGTCATTTTCTTTCATTCCATTTACCAAAATCAGTTGTAGGGTTTTAGGTCGCACTATGTGTAGGGTTTGCCACCACCATGGTCATTAAAGAAAAAAAAAACTCAATAAAAGGTCAGCAAGCACATGAGGAGGTTTTATAAGTTCATAAAATTAAAAATTTACTGATGATATGCTTCATAAAGGGTTTTTACCTCAAAACTCTGTTTTGAGGTGAAAACATGGTTTTTTCCATTTCATGTAATAGTTTTATGTAATTTCAATGTTTTTATATGTAATAAGTTCCAGCTACTGCCCTTGGTCACCTTGCCAACTCTAGCCACTGCAAGAAACAAAAACATCAATGCATTAGTTCATCAAGTGATCAAGAAGAGTCAAACTGCAAAATGAAAAACAGAGTTTTTTAAAGCAGAGTGAATAAGACTTTAGAAAAGTGGGTTTGTTAAATAAAAAATTAAAGCCAAGGGGATATAAAGCTCTTCTTTGGTTTGAAATTATTCATTTTGTGCAAGAGAGTGAGCTAAAAGGAAAAAATCAAGTTTTGGGAGAAAGGGGCAAAACTGAGCAAAAAACTAGAAATTTCACTAGTGCTATGCACCTGGCGCAGGTTTTGCACTGAAATTTGGTCGTGCACTATGCATACAAAATGCACTACGCACTTGACTGTTGAGCTTCAAATCAAATTTCATCACCTTCCTCTACCTCCAAATTCACAATTAACCTCTCAGCAAGTAAGTGAAGCTTCTTGTCCTATCTAATAATCAATTTTTCATCAGTGGCGGTGATTTGCATGTCAAAAACACTAAACCTTGGCTATTTCTGAATTGGCCTGCAATATTTGCATAGGGTATTATCTTCTGTTGTTTTTATTCCCCTTTGATCATCTTCCTACACTCCATTCCCTTCAACTAAATTTCCCTAAATCCTTTCCTCTTTCCCTCTCCCAAAATTATTGGCACCCATTCCCTATTACAAAACCCTAGCCATATACATTCCCAAAACCCTAATTCCCATTTCCTATTCCCTCATTACATTCTTTCCACCATCAAAACCCTCAACTATAGTCATAATATCATTCAGTCCCTCGTTTCCCAAAGGAAAAACAATAGTGACTTCCTACATACATTCCTCACCCTCATACTATAAAAATCTCTTTATACTCATCATTTTTCACTCCAAATCTGTATGGAGACAGACTCAGCATATGAGAGGAATGATGAAACTATTCATAATTCTTCCCAAGAAGCTCATGTACCAAGAAAACCACATAAAGGAGGAAATCATATCCAGGAGGAGCCCACCACTCTCACAGAGTTACTTACTTGCCCTCTTGCAGTGACTTGTTTTAAACATCAATCTTGTTATCAGTTTTGTGAAGTGGTGGAGAGGGTGAAATATCATCATGAGCTTGCTAGATTATTTTCTCTTCATCTTCACAATGGCTAGGCAAACCTAGCTAGTGTCTCTTTCACCTTGACACCTGAAACCATTGCAGCAACAACAGGCATCCTTAATGTGGGTGAACAATGGAATAAGGGGTAGCATGTGGACAAAAAGAATTATTAGCCTTACATCAAGGCTAGTTATTAGAGGCAAATCAATAGGGTCTTCCCTTTCAAATACTTGCATGATATTTATGCTCCACTCATGAAACTCATCATCAAGTATTTTACCTGTGAGGGGAGGTTTTCCTGTCTATATACATACCATGTCAGATTGTTGATGCATTTCACAAGAATAAGGATGATGAACCTCCCATACTTTATATGCATGAATATTGAGAAGATGGCTCTATATGTGCAAATGAAACCTCTTCCTTAGTAGCTCAGTAGCATTTACCATTTCTCATTAATTAAAATTGTTGTTTTGCATTAGCTAAGCTTGCTAAATATTTCATGGGATACCTTCATTGTACATGAGGTTTTCAAAGGCCTTTAGGTGACTCCATCGGTGCTTCATGAGGAGGGGGGCCTTCAAACCAGCCAGATGTTCATGAAACTAAACATATAGGTGTGCCAGTGTTTGTTACTTATGAGAAAGGCACAAAGAGACATTTTTCAACTACCAAACGAGTACTATCTCCACTAGGGATGGAAGGGGTCTCGTTTTCTTCACCGAAACACAGACAAATGCTATCTTCACCTGGGGTGAAAGGGGCTTTGCCTTCTTCTTCAGCTGAATAGGTACAAGACAAAGATAAAGGAAAGCAATAGGTGCATGATGAAGGCCCTACTAAAGGGAAAGACAAAGATTTTGTCTTGGTTGAGGAGCACGATATTCATTTGGGCCCTCAAAGCTCAAAACTCAAAGATATGATCATCAAAGAAAAAGAGGCTGAAATCCAAGCCTTGTCACTTGAACTTGAGAGGGCCAAATGGATCAGTAGTTTCCTTGAGCAAGAGAACAAGCAACTAGAGGACAAACAAACTACCATGGAGCTGCAAGTAATTAGAGAAAACAGGCAAGCGGAAAAAAGAAGGAAAATCAAAATGACACCCCTTAAGCAAGAAATTGAGGCTAATCGGGAATCATGGTTAGAGAGGACAAACATTCACTTAGAGAAATTGCTTGAGAAAGCTAACAATGAGAAGAAAATGTTGTGCCATATGGCCTATCACTAATTAACCCATAATAAAATTTGCAAAACAAGGGTGAAGAGGTTAAAGGCCAAACTACAGAGAGCTTTTAGAAGCAAAAAGGAGTAATATAAGCTCAAGATCTTCACTGAAGCATCATTGGCCCAGCATAGCACATAAAAAGGATCACTCATGCGAAATTTGAAGAAATTTGGTGAAGTTTTTGGCATTTTTGGAATTTTTGAGGCAAAAAAATAGGTTTTTTCAGCAGGTGCGTAGTGCCACCGGTGCTACGATTTTGATGGAGGCCTCCATTTGCAAAAAGATTTTCATTTTTGGAATCAACATGAAAATTTATGCATTCTCAGAAATGGCCAAGAAATTTTGACAAGTTCTGGACCTCCAAAAGAGCCAAAAACACCCAAACAATGCCCTCTCTGCTAGTTTTTTGCCACACAGGAAGTAGTCTTGGGAGATTGCATTTTTGGAGGGGCAAATGGACTCGAAATCAAAAAAATCAAGTTGTCCTGGAAAGTAAACTCACCAAGATTTCCAATGAGCTATTCTACACCTAATTTTTACTTTCGGAAGCCTTCCAAAACTGGTCTAGAAAAAGCGTTACACATATGATTAGTGGCACTACGCATAGGAGAAAAATTTGCCAGTTTTGTCTGTTTGCTCAGAATTTTGCCTAGTTTTCTACCAGTTTGAATTTTTATTCTTTATTTGGTAAATTCATGATGTAATATGATGAAAAAATGATGAAAATGACTTAAGGAGGTAGATACATTAGTTAGAGTTGTTTTGATGATGAATGAATCAGTTTCCATAGTTTTAAAGGCAAGTTGTTCCAATACCTATTTTTCGGTTCCTAGTTTAGATCTTGTTGAAATAGCTCCTTGAATCATGGATTTGACCCCTGATGGATATCATAGGTGGTTTGATGCCTATATCTTGTACTTTCTTAGCCATTTTTCAAGGTTGGACTCTTGTGGATGCATTGAGCTACCTTGTACATCACTTCTGCAGTTTGGCAAGGAAATAAACCAGGGTTTTGCAGCATTTTGTGGGATTCTTGTGGTAATGTGAGTTAGCATTGTTTTCTATTTTTTAATTCATTTGATCTTATGTTAATATGTGCCATAATCTCTCTTATTCTTCATAACTAAATGATTCAAGTGTAAAAGGTAGAATCAATTGGTGTTTCAGTGCTCTGTGTTAGGGTTTATTTAGTTTTACATGTTTTCGACTGTCTAAAGAGGACTCATGATACTTGCATGCCCTCTCCAACTCCTCACCAGTCTTTAGACTCACCATCACATTCATTTCAAAGTGCTAAAACACTTTCCTACCTCACCCCATAGAAACCTCTATAAATCTGAGTTGATTTCCCGGACCCAAAGCTGCCTTCCCCATCTAATCCAACAACCAACCATTAAAATCAAACAAAATTCTCTGAGAAAACATACCTAGCCTAAAATTAGTTTTTATATCAGTCATATCAAGCCTTCCTTGATAAATTTTCATTTAGATTGACAAGGAGAGAGCCCTCTCCCGACCTGGTAGGGCTAGCTACCAGGTTAAGCGTGGTTTGATGTTACCCTAGACTTGCCTTTCTCAGCCTGAGGTATATTTAGGCCCTAACATAGTGGCAACCATACTGGGGAAAGGAAAGTTTGTTTGTTTGTTATTGTTTTTTTCTTTATAAACTACAGACGGAGCCTGAAGTTAGCCAAATAGCCTTCAAACTGTTCTTTCTCTACAAGTGCATAGTAGGTGAATGTTTCTTTAGTCAATCTTCAGTTTAGTTTATGAATTGAACATCTGACTTGCAAGCATTCTAAATTACCTTGTGGAAGAATTGAAAACTATTTCCCCAGTACATTAAATAATTCTAGACTTTTGGATGATGAGTTTAGAATTCAGTAGGCTGACAAGATTGTAATGTCAATTTAATTTTTGAGAATAATTCAACTCACTGGCTTCCAGACGATACACCAGAGCCAATCTTGATCTTGATCCTCCTCCCATTTATAAAAACCCAAATCCCATTCCAAGAATTCTCTGCCAAGAAAGTTATGTGATTCTTGTGTTTAGATCTCATTCATGCCCGATTGTTTTTTAATATCTTGAAGATCTCCCATTTGATGAAAATTTTGATCTATCTTTGTTTGAAACTAAGTTTGAAAGTGCAGTTGGTGATACTATTCTAAATCCGGAGTTTTTCCAATATCTTGAAACTGAAGGGCAAATAGATCAATTGATGCTTATATTTTGAATCTTCAAATTTCTATTGTGGCTACCAATATTCCTAAGTTATTAGAATATGCATCTATTACTCTTGGTTCATCTATTGTTTTGTCTAGTTCATAAGTTCCTACTGAATCTCCTTTCATCCCCACTCTTCCCGTGCGGCCCACCATATATGATCAGAGATATGCAGTCTCTTCTCGTCTATCAACCCCTTAAACACCACAAACATCAAATATTTCTTCATCCTCTTTGACACCTCATACACCCATCACATCAACTGCTATCATTGTTCACATTCCTCCTACATCCCCAAGGCCAGTTTTAAATCCACCTCGAGTAATGGTTGATGGATATGCACCTCTCATTTTCCCACAGAACTTGGATGTTATGCCTGCTGATTACCAAAGTAAAATCCCATTGTTTGATGCTACCGAAGGCATCACAGCATAGCAACATGTTGATAGGATGAGTGATTTCCTTGATCTCCATGAGATAGATGAAGAGAATGTGACTATGATAATATTTGTGAAAACTTTTGGAGGCGAAGTGCAAAAGTGGTTCAGAGCATTGCCTGCTGGAACTATCAATAAATTGGCGATTCTTCAAAGACAATTAAAGCATCGTTGGGAGGTAAATAAAAATCCACTCCAAATCCTTTCCGAGTATGAAAACATAAAGAGGAATGTTGGTGAAAGTGTCCAAGATTACTTTGTTAGATTCAATATTGTTTATAATGTTATTCCAGCTGATATCAAGCCACCAATGGGGTTGGCTTTGATAAAATTTCCCAATGGCTTTGATCCCGACATGGTATATCAATTGAGAGAAAGAGACTCGGCAACATTGGAGGACATGCAAAAAATCGCAGTGAGTGTGGAGGCAAATCTTCTAGCTAAGAGAACTAGGACAAAGACCGAGAAGAAGGTGACCATAAAGGAAGAAGCTTCTTCCTCAAATCATTTGCTTCATAAGCTTGAGAAGATGTTCGATAGATTAACCATTGTAGATAAGCCCGAGACATAGGTTAGAAATCCAAATTTTCTTGGTCAGTGGAAACCACAGTTCAGAATTAAGCAACAAGAGCAAAGAGCACAAGATCCATCACCTTTAACAGTAGGTCAAAACACCATTAAAGTAGAACTATGTCTATGGCACTGAATCAGAGGATGATGAGGCTCCAATAGGAAAGGAGAATCACGTTTTTACACCAAATGGTTTGCCAATTTATATCACCAAAGGTGAAGAGTATTTTTAAAGCCTAGCTATACAAAAAGATGAAGATTTTATATTGGCAAATGAAATAGTCCTAGAAGAGGAATGAGATGAATATCAAAGGGGATACATGAATGCATTAATAGCACAACAAAGACAGTACTCAATCAGGAGTAGGGATGTACCGATCAATCCAATTCAACACCACCAAAGAATGCTTCTCCAAATGTTCAGAAAAATGGAAAGGAGCCAGCAGATCCTACTTCCAGCAAAGTACAATTAGAAAATGAAAAGTCAAATCAGCCAAGTGCAACAAAGGAGAAGACTGAAAAGAAGGATGCTCCAGTCAAAGAGGTAGAGCAAACTACAACCTTTAGCTTAGAGAATGAGATTTCTAAGTTAAAAGTGTCAATACCTTTGATTGAATTAATGAAGAATAGCAGTTATAAAGGTCAAGTGTCAAAAATTTTGAACATAGATCCCTTGTCTAATATGGTTAATGTGGAAGATGACCAACCCGAGCTTAGCTTTGGCCTAGCATTATAAGGCCAATCTGAGGGTAGTGATGTAGCCCCTTTTTACATCAGCCTTAGATTGCATGATTATGTTTTGCACAATTCCATGTTTGATTCAGGAGCGTCTCACAACCTGATGTCAAAGGCAATTATGGAAAAAATTGGTTTGGACATCACTCACAAATATCATGATCTTTATTCCTTTGATTCTAGTAGGTTTAGATGTATTGGTCTCATTAAAGATTTGGTTGTGACTTTAGATCAGATTCCAGCAAAGAATGTTCTTATTGATGTAGTTGTGGCTGGCATTCGCCCTAGATTTGGCATGCTTTTATCTAGGTCATGGGGTGCAAAACTTAAAGGGACATTGCAGTTAGATTTCTCCTATGCCACTATTCCTGTCTTTGGTCAGTTGAAGAAATTATATAGGGAGAAAAAGATGAAGTATATGATCACGAGTAAGGAGAAACCTTTGAATCATCCAATCAATTATGTACATGCAGATTTAGAATATTTTATTCTTTATTCTGATAGTGGTTTCAATTATGTAAATAGTCAATTAGTTGAAGTCAAAGATATACTAGAGATAATAGGAAATTTCATAGCAGTACTTGATCAAGAGAGACAAAGGCTTGAAAGTACCATTGAATAGTCAACATTCTACCAGCAGCAAAAAATTGATGGACAATAGTGAAAGGTAGAAGAGCAGGCAGAATTCCAACACTTGGAGGAAGAAGTCAGTTTGTGGAGTATGGACTTTGTTGGAATAGTAGGTAAGGATGGTGCCGAAATCAATATTTGGATACGCAACCCTATTTTCCTATCGAATAAAGTCCTGAGTAATGTAAGAGTTTGTTCATATAAATTGGCTTTTGATTTCTCCAATAATGTGTTGGCATTATGGCATAGGTTTGGAGCCATCGCACAGGTGTTGTCCTTGATGGCAACTCTCTTTTGTAACAGATCTCAGTTCAGGTTTCAGAATTAAGGAAATGACACATACGCAGGTTCATCTAGACAAAGATGCGTATACACGCGGGTTAGATGTTACAAAAGAGTGTATATGTTGGAGAACTCACCTTTGGTCCATGGTAGTTAGTCCTTGGAATTTGAACCTCTGGTTTTGGACCATGGTACCTCATCAGAAGCATTGATCCCGAGTATTGGGTCCGTGGTATTGGTTTATTATGGTTTTGGGCCGTGGTATTGTGGAAGGCCTAAGACTATAAAAGAGGAAGGAGATCATGTGGCAAAGGATAATCTGAGTTATGATGGAATATCTGATAAAGTGCTAGATCTGGAATACTGGTAATTGGGTTATGGTGCAAATATAGATCTGAATGAAGAAGGAACCCTAGCACAAAGAGAAGGATAAGTTCTATTGATGGGTCATAATCTTTAAGCTTGAATGATAGTATCTTTGTATGATTTTGGTCTATTATATGTGGCGCTTGCTTGATCTATAACACTGGTAATCTAGGTTAATTAGTGGTTGAATATCTGAAAGAGTGGATTATCCTTTATAGATCTATACGCATGTTCAATGAAGCTAAGGTGCATATAGACGCTAGTTCAATGAATGAAAACAACGTATACGCAGGTTGTTCCAAACACATAGGCGTATGCACGCATGTTGCAGGTTATTGAAATAGCATATATATTTTGAGTTGTGATCTAGCTGCTTCTGTTTATTGCTACTGTGTTCTAGGTTTAGATTTTGATGTGTGGTTTCTGGTGCTGTGTTTTGGGTACAACTGTCAGAGAAGTATCTACTTGATTTAGACCTAATTGGTGAAAAGGAGATTGATTGATGGAGAAATTCTTGATGATTAATTGATGTTCATAGATCCAGTCTGAAAATTTATGAAACATGGTCCCTGGAAGAAAGAGAAGGTTATAGCCTTCAGTAGGCCAGCACCTACGCACTAGTATCTTGACTAGTGCAAGAGCTAAAGGGGGTTGTAGCTCCCTTCCAAGAGAAGTTGGAGAACGAGAGAGGGTTGTAGCTCTCTGCAGGTTGCAACCTGTGTACTGGTAAAGGACTGCACCAATATATTGTAAAAGAAGTTTCTAATTTAGAAGAAGACAGAGACGAATTGCAGCATGTGGTTTTCACCCACATTGGGTTTCCACCTTATATCTTGTGTTCTTATGTGTGATTATCTTTCTGCTCTATTTTACTGTTTCTGGTTACCGGTTATTTGATTCTGAAACACATATTAAACATCAGAAAGATAAAGTAAATTAAAAGTTTGCTTTGTATACGCGGGTTTCCTTCTATATAGTTGTGTATATACGCGGGTTTCATTAACTAAAGTAGCGTATATCATTTGATTTTTGAAAAAGGAATATTTGACTTGATAATACTGATTCACCCCCCCTCTCAGTATTATTTCCAGCAATTGGTATCAGATCCATGTTCTTCAGAAGAAGCTTGATCGCTTGAAGGAAGATCTTTCATCATGAGCAACTACGACAGGGAAGCATTAATCAGGCCACAGATTTTTGATGGGACAAACTTCATATATTGGAAGGTAAGAGTTACTGTCTATCTTCAATCTCTTGGTACAGAAGTCTGGGATATCATAGATACAAGGTATACTTTTCCATCAGCAACTCCTACAAATCCAGCTGAGAAGAAGAAATATGAAACAAATGCAAAGGCAATCAATACTCTATTAGGATCTCTATTTCAATCAGAATTTGTCAAGGTTATGCAGTATAAATCCATAAAAGAAATATGGGACAAGATTGTACTGAGCTATGAAGGAGATGATTAGGTAAAATGAGCAAAACTTTAAACCCTCAGAATTCAGTATGAAAATCTCAGAATGCATAATGATGAAGGTGTGGCTTGCTATTTCCTTCATGTGGATGAGATTGTTAATTGTATGAAAAACTTGGGTGAAGAAATAAAAGAGGCTGTTGTGGTTGAAAAAGTTCTAAGATCTTTGTCGCCTAAGTTTGAATCTAAAGTTTCTGCAATAGAAGAAAAGGAGAATCTACAAAACCTTACAATGTCATAGCTTCACAGGATTCTAACTATTTATGAAATGAGGAAAGGAGGACCATCAGACTGGAGAGAAGTGGCTTTCAAGGCTTCAGGCAAGGCAGACTACTATGAAGAGGAAGAAGAATCAAATTTTGTCAAAAACCTTCAATGGGGTACTGGAAGATTCAAAGGTAAGTTACCTTTCAAATGCTTTGCTTGTGGGAGAGTCGGTCACTATGCTGCCAAATGTCCTCATAAGGATAAAACTGGCAAAGGGAAGGAACCTGTTAGATGGAACAAGAAAGAGAATGTAACTAAGAAAAGTTACTACACTCATGAAGATAGTGATGGTCTTTCAAATAGTGATGAAGATGAACGAGGTAATAACTATAAACTTTTAATGGCCTTTGAAGATGATGATTACATGGATGCTATAGATGTGGATGGTTTTTATGAAGAGATTTCTAGACTCAAAACATGTTTAGAAGAAAAGAATGTGATCATTGATACTCTGCAATTCCAACTTGATGAAAAAGAAAAATTTCTTGAGAAGTTAGAATGTGAAATTGTTGGCCTTAGAAAAAAATTGAGAAAACAAAGACTCTTAATCTTAAATTTGTTAAAGGATCTAAAACTCTGGATGAGATTATCAATGTACAACATTCTCCACTAATCAAGACTGGTCTGGGGTATAATGGAGAAGCATCTCAAGCATCCACCTCAAAGAGTTATCTTGATACAGCAAGGAGGAATGAGCAAAAGCCTAACAAAGACTACCAGGTAAATCAGGGGCAATCCACCTTAAGGATGAACAAAAGCTACAACCAGCCACAGGTAAAATCTTCTCAATTTGCCTCAAGAATGGATGACAATAGAAACTACAATTATTTGGTAGGTAGATTTGATAATCGGAGGAGCTTCTTCAATGGCCAATGTTTCTCTTGCCATAACTTTGGCCACAAAGCAACTCAATGCGTTGGCTACAAGACAATCATGACTAGAGAAGCCCAAAAAGAAAGAAGTATGAATGGAATCACAAAAAGGACCTATAACAACTTTTTTGCCCTTGAAAATGAATTTGAATGTTCTATTTGTAATAACTTCGGTCATGAAGATTCTGAATGCAGGAGTAGCTTTTGGAAGACAACTCAGAAGGAACAAACCTCAAGTGCCAGAACATGGAGAATGAAGGAACTGCAACCAGAAAGATGTGGGATAGCTTTATATGCAGAAGGAGAAGAAAATCAGTAGTAAATTGATAGTGGATGTTCAAAGCATATGACAGGTGATAAAGAAAAACTTGAATCATATAGTGTTTTAGAAAAGGGAAAGAAAGTTTCTTTTGGAAATGATACCTCTACAGCCATAAAAGGAAAAGGCACTGCTCAATTGAAAGAAAAAGTCAAAGCTGGAAATGTTTTCTATGTTGATGGCTTGAAGCATAATCTACTAAGTTTCAGTCAGATGTGCGATCAAGGAACCCAGGTAATATTTCGATCAAATGGGTGTAGTGTTCATGATATTGATACAGGAGAAACAGTGATCGAAGGCAGAAGAACTCCAAATAATTTATACATATTTGAAGAAGGACAACAACAATGCTATTTGAGCAAGGATGATGAACAATAGTTATGGCACCAGAGGTTTAAGCTTCTCACAAATAAGGAAAGCATACAAATACCAGGCAGTTCGTGGTCTTCCAGATATCAAAATTCCAGACAACACTATATGCAAATCATGTCAGTTTGGTAAACAAACCAAAACTAACTTCCCTAAGAAGGAAGGATCAGCTAGCAGGCCTCTTGAGCTAGTCCATACAGATGTATGTGGTCCATTTAGGACAAGGTCACCTCGAGGAGAAGAATACTTTATATTATTCATAGACGACTTCTCCAGGATGGTTTGGTTAGGACTTATGAAGCACAAAGACGAAGCATTTGACAAATTCAAATCTTTCAAAGCCTTGGCTTAAAATGAATCAAATCACAAAATCAAGTGCCTCAGGTCTAACAGAGGTGGGGTGTTTACCTCAAATGGATTTTTCGATTTCTGTGAAGAACATGGAATAAGAAGGGAATTCTCTACAGCTAGGACTCCTCAGCAAAATGGAGTGGTGGAAAGGATGAATAGAATGGTTAAACAAATGGCTCATGCTATGATTGATGAGTCTGGAACTCCCGCAACCTTTTGGGGTGAAGCTGCATTTGCTGCGGTTGTTATTCTCAACAAAACAAATGTCCGAGTGAACAGCACTCAAACTCCTCATGAGCTATGGTATGGTGAGACTCCTTCGGTAAAGAATTTCAAAAATTTTGGAAGCAAATGCTATCTTAAGAATAATGATGAACAGCTTGGCAAACTTGAACCTAGAGCAGATGAAGGCATTCTTCTTGGTTATTCTCCCCACAGCAAAGCATATAAGTGTTACAATAAAAGACTTGGAAGAATTGTTGACAGCATTGATGTAGTGGTTGATGAGAAAGGATACATTCTTAGGCAAGTAAATTATGAAAATATCGAAGAGGATTAAGACTACCCTCAAAATCAAACTGATGATGAAGAAGAACCTCAAGAGGCACCAGAGGAACAGATAAGGATAGAATAGAAGACTCCATCCAGGTATGTTCAGAAGAATCATCCAAAATCTCAAATTTTGGGACAAAAGGAGGCAGGTATCCAAACAAGAAGAACAATTGCAGAAGCCTCAAGCTATTTGGCTTTGCTCTCCTCCACTAAACCACAAAATGTAAAAGAGGCATGCAAAGATGAATGCTGGGTCAAGGCAATGGATGAAGAACTTGAGCAGATCGATAGGAACAACACTTGGGAGTTGGTTCCTAGACCAAAATATAAGAATGTCATAGGAAAAAAATGGATCTTCAAGAACAAGTTGAATGAAAATGGGGAAGTTATTAGAAACAAGGCCAGACTTGTTTGTAAAGGGTATGCTCAACAAGAAGGAATAGACTTTAAAGAAAATTTTGCTCCAGTTGCTAGACTTGAGGCCATCTGAATGTTCCTTGCTCTATCAAGCTTTCAGAAGTTTAAAGTATTTCAAATGGATGTGAAATCAGCCTTCTTGAATGGAGACTTAGAAGAAGAAGTGTACATTGAGCAACCAGATGGTTTCATTCTTAGGAATGATCCAAATCTTGTATGCAGACTAAAAAAGTCTCTCTATGGTCTTAAGCAGGCTCTAAGGGCTTGGTACTATCGTTTGGACAAATATTTTCATCAAC